>CM041778.1:374551382-374695031 GCA_023374045.1 Limonium bicolor | reverse complement strand
GCTAGTTAGGGTTGTAAAATTACCGTGAGAAGAGCATGCTATTCACGGCCCAGTTGCAAAATTACCATCAGCAAAAAGAATGAAGATGAAGAGATGCACAAACACAAAGAAGAGAATGAAAAGGCGTAAAGCATGTATTTGTTCCTAGTTCGACATAGAGAAAAAGATAAGTTTGGGTATATTACCAGTTCAAAATGAACTGCTTCAACCCCGTCTTCAATCTGGTGAGCAAGATGCAACAGTTCGACCATAGGCGCATGCATACACAAGAAGAGAATGAAGGTGGAGGCATACAGCTTAGGGTTGTGAATTTACAGTGAGTGAAGAGAATGAAGAGAGAGAAGAGAGAGCTAAAGGTTAGAAAAAAGAAGGCGGAGACGCGATTTTTAAAAAAATCCGTCTATTGAGGCGGTTGTTACTGGAAACCGCCGTAATAGATAAAAAACAAGAAAGTGCAAAATAGAAGTGGGAAAACAGCCTATTTCGGCAGTTCTTAGCTAGGAACCGCTGAAATAGTTGTCTTTTTTTTAGACACATAATTTTGATGACACTATTTCAACATTTCCTAGCTAAGTATAGCCAAAATACGTGTCTTTTTATACACAAAAGTTTTTGGGGCCCTACTTCGACGGTTGTAAGAGATAGGCCTTTTTTTATACTAGTGACAAAAGGTTAATAATATTCAAAGATCAACAACTTCAAGCTGATTTCAAAATCTGAAACTTTAAATTAACAAAACTTTTTTTTATTATGTTAAATGTAGTGTGAATGAATAAAAGAGTTACAACTAATCATCTTGGCTGGCTACCATCTTTAATTTGGGAGGACCCACTCGTCAAACCACCAATGGTCGAGAAGCCAGTACTATAGCAATTGGAATATTCTAACAAAAAACAAAACGAAGACCCTGGCGTAAGCGCCATGGTACAATGTGGTATGTGACATATGTCAAAATCTTATTAAAGAAGAAAAAAAAAGTAAGAAGAAGAAAAAACATACATACTTGAGTTTGGGAGGGGGTTATTAGGAGAGAGAATTTTTTTTCAATATGTTATAACTTACAAAATAAAGTGCAAAAATAAAAAAAAACTATATCATTTTTCATCAATTTTCGTGCTTTTCAAAATAAGATGCATCATGGATATGTTTTGGTAAACTTAAAATTTTATATTTTTAGAATGAGTATATATTAGAAAATTTTAAAATGAATCTTATTCATTAGCAAAATGAATCTTATTCATTAGCAAAATGAATCTTCATAAATAATAAAATGAACCTTATTCATTAACAATATGAATCTTATGCCAAACACTCTAAAATTACCCTAGGATAGTTAAAAACGTCGAAGCTTATGGTTTGTAGTGTAGAGTTTAGGGTCTAACGACCCTAGACCCTAACCACAAACCCTAAAAACCTGTCGAGTCTGTAACGACGATATAAAGTGTAAAACCAATGCCAAAAAGATTACCCTACCCCCCCCCCCCCCCCAAACACCCTAAAAACCACCTTAGGAATGCTAAAAACATCAAAGGCATTTTTAGGGTTTAGAGTTATGTCGAGTCAGTGACGACAATATAAAGTGTAGAACTAATGTATCCCCACACACCCTAAAAACCACCCTATGAATGCTAAAAATGTGGAAGACAGTTTTATGGATTGTAGTGCAGGGTTTAGGGTCTAACTACCCTAAACCCTAAACCACAAACCCTAAAAAACTATCAAGTTAGTGACGACAGTATTAAGTGTAGAACTAATGCCAAAAAGATTACCCTACCCCCCAAACACCCTAAAAACCACCCTTTGAATGCTAAAAATGTCGAAGACATTTTTATGGTTTGTAGTACAGGGTTTAGGGTCTAACGACTTTAAACCACAAACCCTAAAAAACTGTCGAGTCAGTGACGACAATATAAAGTGTAGAACTAATGCCAAAAAGATTACCCTACCCCCCAAACACTCTAAAAACCACCCTAGGAATGCTAAAAACGTCAAAGATATTTTTATGGTTTGTTAGTGCAGGGTTTAGGGTCTAACGATCTATGATTCACTTTTTAACAACCTTTGGTTCACTTTTCTTAAACTTAAGATTCACAATGAATCTTAAAACATATGTACATACAAAAAATAAAAATAAATAAATTTATAACATATTCATGTTTGGTCTTATTTTGAAGAGCTCGAAAAATGATGAACAATGGTATAAAATTTATGTTATTTGGACTTATATATAATAAGATACACATTTTAGAGTTTTGTAAAATGATAAAGTAAAAAAGGACAAAATAGGTGTCAAATATCCATCTCCACCCTACAACCTCGAATTCGCCAAACCAAATCATTAACAATGCTTAAGCTTTGATGTACGTACTAATATCAAACCAAAGTTTTTTTAGTAAACACTTCAAACGATATATCGATGTATATATACGATTTTCCCAAGGGACTAATACAATTCGAAAGGGTAAACTCAAGCACATAGCTTAACATACATCTCAACAATTTCAGAGTGTAGCTACACATGGAATCATCCATCTATCCGTCATCCTCCAGTAGATTCACGCTAGATCGATCGAGCGAGAGAGAGAGATATGAATAAAATTCATAGAATGCCTTTTGTTGCTCATAGAGATTCAGTAATGAGAAGTGAAATACCCCGAATCTAATTAATACTTGTTTATTATTAAATAATGAAAACTGATCTAGAGACAGATCGTTTTAGTTACACATGCTAATCTATACATGCAAACGTTACGTGAATTAATGTTATTACACGTGCGCATGCAAACTCACGCATGCAAACGACACGAAAAACAGTCGTTTTACCATAAACGCTAACTAGCGTAATTTTACTAAACATATTCGTACAAACGTTCATGTACAAATATTAACAAGGACCAAACTTCTTGCATAACTAGCTCGATATAAAGAGCGTCAACAAAAAAGAACAATACCAACGTGTACAGTGTACACAACGAGCAACGTAAATACTTTACGAATGCCTAAGCATCTATAAATGCTACAATAAATTGAAATACACAATTAGATAAATGTAACAACTTATGTTACACCTATTGTATATATTATGAAGATATAATAACTCATCAAAGGTCAAAGATACGCACTAAACATCTTGACAAGAAGAACGTTCGTAAAACGCCTTAGAAACAGGCGATTAAGCATGACCTTGTATGACCTTCTAAAACTCAAACCAAATGGTCATACGCTCATTATATGAATATATAAACATATTCATAGGCTATATTCAGTCAAAAACGCAAAACGCTCAGGAGTGCTTACGCACGCCCCTTAAAGCACGAAAAACCCGGAGGAGTGCCGAGGTGGCACGAACTCCTATAAAATTAATTCCTAGAGTTCCTAACATCATTATTAACCATTCTAAAGAGAACCCATGAAGTGGTTTCTCAAAATTCAACAAAAACCACAGGAGGATTTCTTAGCGCTCCTTTTTGCCTGGGAGTGTCCCGATGGCCCGTAAATTATGTCATGGGTTGATGTAACCCCATATAACTCAATGTAACATCTTAATATATCATTATTTACTATAATAAGTGTTTATAAACACTTGGAACTCATAAAGACAATTTATTTCCCCAAAATTTCCTTAGAGCACAAAAACACACTTTCGGGTGTCACTAAAACGCGTTTACGCATTACCTTTTGTAGTTTTTGACATGCCACGAATTAAGAATATAGGGTTAAATTGACCCTCTAAATCAGTTGGAGGCAGTGTCAAACCAGGTGCTCTATAGGGGCCGATTTTATGTCCAAAAACTAGTATAAAACTTGCATTAAAAATTTATAAAAGGCATAAGACATGGTGACTCACCTTCCCATGTGCTATAGTACTTAATGTCAAAGTATGTAGGTCTCATTTGACCACCAAGCTGTCGAAATAATGCCATAGAACAAGGCCATGTGAGCTAGACAAAAACAAAATGCAAAAAGCAAAAAGTAGATTCTTATTCCACCTTTTTCATTTCTTAAACTTCAAGAGACCTTCCTAGCTTGTTCTTAGCTCCTAAATGCCGATTTATGACCTCCATTTGGCCCTTGAAATTGTGCACCTACAAGGAAGAAGAAGACAAGTTACAAACATTGAAAAATCAAAGGAATAAAGCATTACTTTTCTTACCTTGTCATTTAGCTCACATTATTTCCCTCCACATTGCCTTGTCTTGCATTATGGCCGAACATATGATGGAAAGAAGGGAATTTATTGAGCCAATAACTCATGTAATAAACTAAGGAAAAAGAATAGTCATTTGACATTGAAAATTAACAAAACAAAAATCAAATTCCAAATTGCATTCTCTTCTTACGTGAGCTTAGTCTCATTCTTCCCCTTGCACACTTCACTCACATTGGTAAGGCTCTCTCCTCTCTCTTCTTGTTTCATCTTCTTCCTTTGAAGCTCTTAAGTCCATTAATGGAGTTTTAACTTCTATCTTCATCTTTAAGGTAATTTCCTAGCATTTCTTGTCAAGCCTTGAAGCAAAACTCTTCCTAGCATACCTACAAGGATTCGGCATCAATTAGTACTCCAAGGAGGTTGTCTAAACCAACATTAATCCAAGGAGCATCTCAAAGTTATCTTAAGGTAGTTTTCATGCTTGAAAATCCTTAAAGCACATTTTTGTGTGTAACCGATTTCTACTTCTTCTAAGACTCTTTCTTCTTCATTTTCATGAAGGAAAATTTGTTCTTCATCCATATTAGGTGTGCCGAATTTATAAGGAGAAAAAGCTTAAGGTAAATCCTTGGAAAACTACTTACAAATCTACTTAAGATCTTTATTGAAGATCTAACTCCTAAACTCCTTCACCACTTGCATATAACCGAAGTGGAGCATCAAGATTACCTTGGAGAAAGCTTGGAGATCCAAGAAGAGCTTAAGCACTTAACCACCTTTGTTAAGAAGTAAGTTTACTAAGTTAATCTTTATGTTTTAAGCTTTGTTAAGCTTCTAAAAATTATACAAAAATTATGTACATCTCCTAGGTTATATAAAACCGAAACTACATGGTATAATATACCAAAAATATAATCTATAACCTATATGGAAAATATTTACCTTAAGGCACATTTTTGTGTCACAAAATTTATCTATGTTAGGTACAAATTCAAACCGAATTACCAAGGGTAAAAATGTTCTATTTTGAGCTAAGAATCAATATAAGACATTACAATAATTTTTACATGAGTTATATAACTCCTATGATTATGTATAATTATTTTGACATATAAATCCACTTTTATATATATGGTCACTAATTAATTATGGCCGAATGTCTAAGTGATAAATAGGTATTAATGACCTACTTAGGTATATAAACTTATATTATAAAGTTTGGAGAGTTAAAATTTTATTAGTGCTTAAATGGTTAATTAATTAAGTTATGTGGCTAAAATGTAATTTTCACAAAGTTTGGTGCATATGCTATAAAGACTGAGAGTTAAGGGTGTCCTTGGGATAAACATGATATAATATAGGTTAGGAATTAAGTTTATGAATTTTAGATAATTTAAACAAATGTTAAAATAACAATTTATAAAGTTTTGGGCTATTATGTAATTTATAAAAGTTATTATGAAAGTTTGGAATTTAATATGGGGCGAATTCATAATTAAGAGAATCATGAAGTTCACTTTCGAAATTTTGAGGAATTAAATATTCAAACTATAGTTTATAAGTTATTAAATAACTATTATAAAGTTTTGGGGTGAAAATGTAATTAATGGAAAGTACATGACCAAAGCCGAATTACTTTGGGCTAGTTTTGTAATTTAAGAATTTATATGCATTTATTCAGTAATTAAGAAGAACTAAAAATTAAAACTATAGTTTATAAGACATTATGTAAAGGTTATAAGATTTTGTGGTTAAATTGTAATTATTGAAAATATTACATTAAGGCCGAAAGTTTGAGGGGCCAAATTGTAATTTTTGAAAAGTTATAATGTTCAAAAGTCATATACCAAAATATTAATGGTTGTCTTGTAATATAATTAAATAAGGAATTAAAACTATATAATATAATGAGATTGGAGTTGAAATATAATATAGAAAAATATGGCAAAGCCGAAAATGAATGTGGCTAATTGGTGATTTATTAAAGTTATGGTGTTCAAATAATAATTACTAAATTATAGTGGTTGTTTAGTGAATTAATTAATTAAGGGAATGAAACTATGTATTATAATGTATTTTGGAGTATAAAGTAAAGTTTATGAAATAAATGAGGTTATAACATAATAACCGAAAAGTATGATGTATTTATGGGATTAAAAATATTTGTAGGTCCTATATGGATATTTAAGAAATTTAGAAAAGATAATTATGATTTAAGGATTTATGAAATTAAAACTATATGATATGCAAGTACAAGTAATTTACTTGTAAAAGAAATAATATTATTTGGGGTTAGTTTATAATTAATAAAAGATATGGGAAAAATATGCCCATGTGTGACATGTAAAAATAATTTGAGAACTTATGAAGTGGTTATGTCATTTAGACCATTATATATATGTATCATAAATAATACATGTGTATGAAATATATATATTTTAGATTTTCAAGTAAATCAAAAGGAAAAAAAATATAAGGATTTTATGTGGAAACACCAAATAATATTTGGAGCTATAGTATATTCTAAAATAAAGCTAAGAGGAGGATTAACTAACATGTGACCAATAAATGTCATTGATAAAATTATAAATTACTATGTCATTTGGACAATGGTAAAGCATGTAACATAAATGGTACATGAATATATAGTTATATACATTAAAGGATCTAAAGATAAATCAAAAGAAATAACAAATAAGTTATACATCAAATCATAAGGTAATTAAAAGAAATTACCACGCAATATAAGTCTTATAAATTAAGACTACATGTTTTGGAAATATATAAATACCTTAATTAATAATAAGGGAAAGAAGTTAAAGAAACTACCTAAGTATAAAGAAAGTAAACCTCATATGAAATAACGAATATGAAATCGTTTCATGAATCAATAAAATTATTATACGAGAGTTACATAAATTAACACTCTCAGATTAATCCTATTCTAGGACATTGTTTGACCAGACGTTGACCGGGAACTAAGCAAGTACAGTCTACGGTGAACGGTATGGAATTGTTGCAGTCTGCTTTCTACCGGATTACACCGGCTTGTGTGCTATCTGTTGTTTGAAATAACGACCAAGATAATTGTTGTAAAATGTTGTATTACTCTTGTGCACTGTTGTGTTATTCTATGTGCGTGATGTTGCTAACTGTAACGTGTATGTCCCACGCATACAACACTACCTTACCAGTGGATTAAATATCTACGCTTTATTATACCGAGAACTTGTACTCAAGTTCCTCACTAACTCACTTTATAACAAACGTCGTTGTCCTAAACGTGACAACCGACAATACACATTATGTTCTTGATCATTGTCCTTGAGTGACACTTAACAATCCTATACTACGAGAACGAGGAGCCCAGTTGGATCTGGCCATGCATGTACAGGAGTTGTACCTGTCTCAGGTCGTCTTCTATTCAGTCTACGTCGTGACGGAACATTTCAGTGGAGAGGAAGACTTTATTCCTCTCGAGGGCTCAATTCCCAACAGTTCAGTGGAGAGGAAGACTTCATTCCTCTTGAGGGTTCGATTCCCACATTTCTCAGTACAGGAGTTAACTACGTTATCTTCTGAGGGTCTAGTTACCCAACCTTTCAATCTTAACGAGGTCACTATACCTTCACTATTTGAAATATACATTTATACCTGTCAGTCCCATTGTGTGGACTCGACTATCATTAAAGGATTCAGTTCATCTAACTTGACCTTCTGCAGTCTTGTTCTATGTGACATTGTTATCCTTGTATGGATGCTTGTTATGATTATGTTGATGTTTATTTACAGCTTTATAAAAATGACTTGCATGTATTCGACAAAATAGTTGGTGTGGCCCAGTAGCTTGTGGGCTGCACAATTTCATACCGGCAAATTATTTTGCTGAGCCGTTTCATGGCTAAACAATTTCAGGTACCTGAAGAATGAAGAGATTGCCCGACCGAGTGTAGGTGGGGTAGAATTAAGACAGGGGTTTTACCACCGGTGTCATCTTACAGTATTGTACTTTTATTATTATCTTTTGTTGTTATAAGAGGTTTGTATTCAGCGCTCAGACCGCATCTTTTGTAAGTTATGTTGGAGTTAGCCTTGTTAGTCACATGGGTGACTAGCGGCGTTGTAGCACCACCCGTTATTATGTATATTTTTCCGCTGCATTTCCAGTTATCTTTGGGAGCTTTCATCGTACAGGTTGTGGAGTTTCGGGTTGGGGTGTTACAAGAAGTCACTCCCACTTACTTGTAACTAACTCATAGCAAGCCTTTATATAAGTTGCTCAATACAAAACTTAAAAGAAGAAGTAGTTACACGAGATAGGAAAAAAAACAGCTGGCAAGAAAACTAAGAATAGCAACATGTGTAAATTCTAACACCCCCTGATCATATGGGTTGTAGAGCCAGAGGATTGGAGTTGTTGATGAGAGACAGGAAAAAGATTAAAGTCAGGACGAACTTGTCGATATTTCTTTCCTGTCAAGACCTTTGTGAGGGGATCAACCAACTGAAGAGAGGCAGGGGCATGATCAATGCAGATAAAGCTATCTTGAAGTTTACATTGAACATAATGACAATCAATGTCAATATGTTTAGTGTGCTCGTGAAACACAGGGTTCTTGGCAATATGAATCACAACTTTATTGTCACAATGAACCGGAATAGGATCAATAGTGTCAACTCCCAGCTCATGAAGGAGACAGGTAAGCCAGGCAAGTTCAGAAGTGACGCGCCTTAGAGAGTGGTAATCTGCCTTTGTAGAGGATAGAGAGACAATGTGTTGTTTCTTAGATTTCCAGGAGATGGGATAACCATCTAGATTAATAAAGAGGTCACTGACCGACTTACGAGTAACAGGGCAAGAAGCCTAATCCGCATCACAATAGCCAAGGAGAGCAAAAGAGGGAGCATTGTTAAGTAATAAACCATATGAGTGGTTCCCGTGACATAACGAAGTGTGTGATGTGCATCTTGGAGGTGAGCATCAGTAGGATTTGTCATGAATTGACTGAGAAATTGAACAGAGAAACTGAGGTCCAGACGTGTGTGAGTCGTGCAATTGAATTTGCCGATAATCTGCCTGTAGACAGTAGGATCAAGCAAATGAACACATGATCAGGTGGGAGTTCCAAATTAAACTCCAATGGGGCAACTGTAACAGAAGAACCATGAGAACAATATTCATCCAATGTTTCAGTCATAAACTTGCGCTGACTGATGACAAGCCCTTCAGGAGTGGAGAGAAACTCCATCCCTAAGAAATAATTGAGAAGACCAAGGTCTTTAATATGAAATTCCTCATTAAGAGCTTGCTTAACAACTTGTATTTCAGTAGGATCATTGCAAGTCATCAAGATGTCATCAACATAGATAATCATGTAGGTGCAACAAACATGAGTGACTTTATGAAACAAGGAATAATCATTCATCGGCTGAGAAAACCAAAATACTTGAGAAAATCATAAAGCTTAGCATACCACTGCCGGGATGCTTGCTTTAACCCATACAAGCTTTTGGTTAATTTGCAAATCCGAGAGTCTCCTGGTGGTAAATACCCTGGAGGGGGCACCATGTAAACTTCCTCATTAAGCTGGCCATGAAGAAAAGCGTTATTAATGTCAAACTGGTTAACAGTCCACCCTCATTTGATAGCAACAATGAGAAACGTACGAACTGTTGTCATCTTGACAACACGAGAGAAAGTTTCGTGGTAATCAAGTCCAGCTTGTTGGGTGAAACCCTTAGCAACCAAGCGTGTTTTGAAATGCTCCACGCTGCCATCAGCTTTAACCTTCACTTTGTACACCCATTTACTGCCAATGGGTTTCTTGTGAGAGGGAGGGGAACAAGTTCCAAGGTCTGGTTAACTTTGAGAGTCGAAAGCTCCTTGTTCATAGCATCAACCCATCATTGGTCTGATACAACAGTTTTGTAGCTAGTGGGTTATTTAAAGAGGTTAGGATGGCCAGTGACAGCAAGACATCGAGAAGGAAGAATATCAGTTAAAGTTAAAAGAACATAATCATTGAGATAGCCAGGAGTAGTTCGAGTGATCTAGTGGAGCGTCCTTCTGGTGCAACAGGAGCAACCAGAGGAGGGTCAGTGAAATACCCCAAACTTATAAAACATGGATTAAATATCCAATCACATTAATTAAGGCCTAAACATGCCTTAAAAGTCAACTGAGAACAACAGTGGTCAACACAAAACAAGATGTTGCACCCTTTGACTGTTTAGGGTAAATAAATACCCAAATGAACTACTTAGGACCTAAAAATTTGTCCTAAGAATATTAACACATTACTAAACATACTAAAACCGTTGGACAACACTCCAACACAAAGAACAAGCACTTTCATGCTTCAAGGTCAAAAAGAGCAAAAATGTGCTCTAAGAATACCTTAAAGGTCTAATGATCTCTAAATGATGTAAAATTTGATAACATGATTAAATATCATTTAAGGAACACAAAAAAACAGTTGTCAAAGAAAACCAAGCTCAGAAACACCCTGCGACACAAAATGTGCACTAAAACTCCTTAAAGCACGTTTTTGTGTAATCGCCTTCTAAATTGGTCTTAAATGGGCTAAAAGGTTATAATTACCTTTAAATATGATAATATATAATTATATATAATATTAGGAATTTAATTCCAGAAATTTACGAATTTTTACAAATTTAATATTAAAATATTAATAAAACCCTAAAGTGAAGCCCGTTTGAGTCAACATTGACTAAGTTGGTCAATGTTGACCATTGACCACGAATTGGACTGCATAAAATCAGATTATTAAGTCTCCTACCAGACCATGTGACAAAACCCATGTGACAATTAAATATACTACATTACTTTTGCATAAAATAAGTAAAAGTGAACTTTACCTTATAAAACAAAAAGTAACTTACCACTTGCTTACCCATGTGATGAAGCCAGCCGATTTTGAGCCCCTCTTCCTCCTTGTATTTCGGTGCTCCAAGCAGAACAAGCCAAGGATTGATGACTCACTTCCAATAATAGCTTAAAGTATCATTATTTACTCCATTTTGAATCAAATTGGAATCAAACACCACCCACCTTCTCTTATCTTGGACGGCTGCCCCCTCCTCTTGTCTCCACTGATTGAGCTTCAATTATTCAACTCCAATCAGTCATAGGTGAGTCATCAAAACAATAATGACATAAAATATTCAAAAAATGACTTTAAGCTTAATTTAGGTCATTCTCTTTCATTCTTCCTCTTCAGCCGAGATTGCTCCTCCCTTGAGCTCTCTTTGGCTCCTCTCAACCGAAGGTAGGTCTTCCAAACTCCATTGGAGAGAGCTCATGCTCTAGGTAAGCTCCTAAGGCATAAAAATGCCCATTTTCTTCATCTTTCTTTCCTTTTTCGATTGATCTAGACTCCAACCTTTTCTATACATCTATGTAGAGTGATTTGGAGGTTAAAGGAAGATTGATTTTCGGCCATAACCAGATCTAAGAAGGAAAGTTCAAGTCTTGACCATTTAAGGTAAAAATGTGCTCTAAGCACACACCTCTTCTTCCTTGTGAATTTCGGTTGTAAACCTTGGTTCCCTAGCCTTATTTTCTTCTCCTTTTCATGTAGATTCAGTTGGTATACCAAGATCTACAAGGAGTAGCTAGATCCAAGCCAAAAACACCATTTTGGCATCTTAAACAAGGTAAAACTTAGCTATCTTCCAAGCTAATTCACCCACGGTTTTATACCTTGTATTTAAGAGAGTTTTGATACTCTTTCTCTTCTGGAAAAATAGGGCCAAAGTAGATCTACATCAAGCTTGAAGATCTAAGGTAAAAATCCATGATTTTCATGACTTAAACTACTTCTCATGGTTAGCTCATGTGTGGAGTTTAATCATGTCTTGTTTTCTACATGAAGACAAGTAAATCAAGCTTTGGAGAAACACTCCTTAAGGTGGCGAATCCAAACAAGGAATTATCTAAGTTAAATCAAGGTATAAATCACTTAAACATTAACTTTGCTAAGTTAAAATGTTCTAGGCTATTTCTATATTAATTGTCGTGAGAGAACATAGTAATAAGGTCATTTTTGACCTTAAAATGTTTAAAGAAATGGCTTAGTAAATTTATCTAAGTGATTAAGTAACATAAATGTCAAATTTAAGACATTATGTGGAAGTTTGGTAAATAAGTAAAAAGTGTGTGGTGAGGCCGAGAATTATAAGTATATTTGGGACATTTATGTGTAATTTATTTTGTGAGCAAATGTTTGTAATAAGGCCATGTATTTTAGGCCATTTTATTTATGCATTTACAAGCTTTTAATTAAGTTTAGGTGTTATTTATAAATTACCGAAATGAATAAGGGGTTATAGTGTAATTAAATTAAATTTGAGGGCTTTAGAATAATAAGGCCGAAAATTAGAGGTAAAAAGGAGTTAAAATAAAGTTTATAAGATTTTATAAAGTTTTGGGGTTAAATGGTGAATTTTGGAAACTTGGGGGTTAAAACCGTAATTGTTAGGAATTAATGGTCAAGGAAATATTAAGGAGGTCGACCTTGACCATATGCTAGGTTTTGACCAAAATAAATAAGTTAGATAACTTATTTAAGGTTTTAAAATAAGATAAGTATCTTATGGTAATATTTTCATAACATGTGTGGTAAATATGTTATTACCGAAAATTAAGGGTGTACAATGGTATTTTAAACACCCATGGGCTATTAGGAATTTTTAGGAATTTATTGGGTTGTTTTTGGAATTAAAATGAACTATATATGTATAATATATAGTTATTATGTCATTATGACACTTTGGAGAAATATAGATGGTGGAATGGTAAATACCGAAAGTATATGGGTTAATAAGGATATTTATAACCCTTTGGTGGAATTTGGAGATTTTTAGAATTATAAGAGTATTTATTAAGATATGTGTATAATATATGGTTTTAATGATATGGTAAAACTATATGTTATAAATAGGGCCAAATGGCAATTATAGAATAGCACAAGGGCTGTTCGGAATTTACAAAAAAATAACCATAGGTTATACTCTTTTATAAGTTAGAAATTATATTGAATGGAATAATAACATGGTATGATTTAAGGGGTGATTTTGTAAATTACGGAAACTATGGTTTATGGAAAAGAATAAGGTTTAATATATATGCCTAAGAGGCAATATAAAATAGTTTTGTATAAAAACTATAGGTTATAAGTTAAAGGGAATAAAAATATCATATCAAATGATATTAGAATATGGTATAACATTACAAAATGTTATGTGGTCAAAACGGAATTTAAATAAAGTTAAGGGCTATACCGAGTTAATAAGAGTTGAAAAATGAATTTTTGACTAAGGTCTATAATGTTATAAATGTTATAACAATTATATGGTTTAGATAGAATTAATATAAGGAAGGGTACTCACGTAAAATAATGTGACAAACAATAAGTAAATGAGACTTATGAACTAAGGTGTTTATGGAATAGACCTTAGGAGTTGTGAATATACAACATAAAATGTTACATAATATTAGGATAATAATCTTAATATAGTTGTATAACATAATACAACTAATGGGAATAATCATCTAATAAAAGATGATAAAAAGTAACATAAAATATAAGAGTTTATTAAACTCATGGGAATTACCTACGTGGTAAATATATACATACACAAGAATAATGTATATAAGGTGGATATATATTTTGGTTGGAAACCATATGATTTAATGGTGGTGGTTATAAAAAAATATATAATATAATATAATCATGCATGCATACATGCAACTATAGGTTACGTACCTAAATTAATTGGTGGATAAGATTAAAAAGAAATACAATGAATTAAACTTAACAGTTGAAATATTATGATGTATGAGTTTTAAGTAACAAAGCCGACTGTTTTAGAGAAACCCGTAACAAACAACTGTAGAAAACAGGGGCGAACTGTCGGGGTTACTTGTATTCGGAGATACCGGATGTAGTTAGTCATGGAGACTGACTTATAGTTTATTACCGTTTAGATTATACTTCCGACAAGACGCTTGACAAGCTAGCGGACTACACGGAGCATAGGATCTTGCTGATTCATACTCCACCGTAATACGATCAGGGTGAACGGTATGTAAAGGGGTTTGATCCGAGTTGACCTAAGGTTGCTCCTTGGGCTCAGATTTGGTTGATATAACTTGTGTGTTTTGTGTGTGGATACATGTATGTGTTTAAGTGTTACTACATTATTTATTTATGCACGAGCGTCCTACGGGACTAACACTACGTCGACTATAGATCGACTTATATAAACATACATATGCGTTGTGATGATGTGACGATTACTTGGTATAATACCATGATATTAATATTAAGTATATGGTAACCTAAGTAAAACACTTAGGAACGAGTCACGACATTGTCGGTCTCTAGAGCATGGATCTCTAACATGAATATCACCTAGATTACTTCTAGGTATGCGTGACCCATTGGGCCGCTAATTAATAATTATATTCTCCATAAGACTAAGAGCAGATCTTAAACATTATGAGAGAGATGGTATGAGATGAGGTGAGGAATCCCGGTAGTTTACGAACTACTTGGTTGCGCATTTGTGATCACTGAGGGGTTTCCTAATTGGATTCCGCTCCAGGTTATATCCAACGAGCCCAAACTGGATCGTGGATCAGGTGGCTACGGCCTTTTTATGGACGTCTTACGAGACATAAGTGAGTCAGGGGCCTCCGGACCTCTGGCGAAATGAGCACCTTTGTGTGTACGGGGGACTACTGTCCATGGTGAGGTTATCGGGTTGTCCTAACATGACGCCCAGCTGATATTAATAATTAAACATGGTTGGATGGAGCCTACAAGGCTAAGGTAAATTAAATATGAAAACTGTACGCCACGGCGAATGTACATTGTACATAATTAACTATGGAAACTGTACGCTACGGCGAATGTACATTGTACATATGGATGGGGCTTGAAAGCCAAACTAAAATTAAATGACAGTGGATGGTGAACGCTACGACGATTGTACATTGTACAATATATTGTTTATACTCGATACGTTCGATATACAAATGTTGTTTGAAATATTCTATGATTGTTTGGATTGGGTGGATGGTTAGATGTTTATGATATTTGGATGGATGATTATGTATATTATACATGTTTATTACAGTATTGTTTATAACTGTAAAATGGTAAAGCATGAAACCAATATAATAATAAGATGGTTAAAATGACAAGTGACCATTAGGGTCCAGGCCCGGCATACTCAGCGTCTATCGCTGATACTACACCATTACAGGTTGTTGATCATTGTCGAAGCTGAAGAGCAGGAACAGGGTAATTGGAGTTTTACTTTTGTTACCACACATGGAGATGTTGTATAACATTGAAGATGGTGAATTGTATTATGGTAAGGTTATGTATATTCAGGTTTGGGTAGACGCTCACTTGTCGATGTTTATGGTTTATGGACTTAGTATGATGTATAGGAGTTTTCTCGTTATCACGGCGGTTAACAGTTTGTTTATGATGAAAGTTGGATGTAGTTTGGCTTCGTTGCTCGCATGGGCGAGTAATGGCCGGTGACACCCGAGTGAGTTTTGTAATTGTTATTTATTTTCCGCTGCGAGACATTTTTATTTATTGCTACGTGAGAGATTATTACATGATTGTGGAGAGGGGTGTTACAGTCAGGGTTAGGTGGTGGGGATGTGGTAGGATCAAGTGGTGGAGATGTGGTAGTATTAGGTGGTGGAGGTGTGGTTATAAGAGATTCAGGGATAAGTTCATGAACGGGGGGAAATATAGGAACAGTAGGATCATCAGGGGTGAAAGGAATGAGCTCAGATTCATAGGCAAAATTTCTTACACTGGCCAAAGTGGGGTAATAAACATCAGAAGAAGTTGATTGAGGAGTGGGAAGAGGGATTAAATCATATTGTAGTGATTCAGGAATGTGTTTGAAAGGGAAGACTGATTCATGGAAGATAATGTCTCTATTAATAAAGACTCTTCTGTCATTCAAGCTGAGAAGCTTATGGCCTTTTTGATGAGCAAGATGACCAAGATATACATAAGGCTCAGCTTTGTGGGAAAATTTGTCATGTCTTCTAGTGGTGACTGTAGGATAGCACAAACAGCCAAAGGACTTGAGCGAAGTGTAATCAAGACGATTACCATACGAGACCTCAAAAGGATACTTCATATTTAAAATATTAGATGGCATTCTGTTAACAAGGTGTGTAGCATGAAGGATGTAGTCCCGCAGTAGAGCAAAGGAATATTGCTTTTGTGTTGTAAAGACCGAGCAATTTCAAGTAGAAAACAATGCTTTCTTTCAAATCTACCGTTCTGTTGTGGTGTATGAGAGCAACTGACTTGGTGATTAATCCCTTTTGACTTATAAAACATCTTTCCCTCATTACTAGATCCCAACTCCAAAACATTATCAGAATGAACAGTCTTAACCTTTGTTTTGAATTGAGTTTCCACCATAATCAAGAACTGTTGGATAACAATGAAAGCATTCCCTTTAGATTTCAACAAGTGAACCCATGTGGCTTGGTTGTAGTCATCAACAAGGGTAATGAAATAAGCAAAACCCTCTCTGGTTTTCTTGTGAAAAGGCCCGCAAGTGTCGATATGAAGAAGCTGAAAAGCTCAGTACTTTTATTCATACTATGAGAAAAAGGAAGTCTGTGTCCTTTTGCTCTATTATAAGAATCACATATTAACTCTTTATCGAAGAAAGAATTATGTAGAACATTTTACGTTTTCATCTTTTCAATAGGCATGTGCTCTAGGCGATGATTGCACTGTTCTAACACAGAAGAACCAATAAAAACATTATTATCTTCTTTAGCAGTACACACATCAGAATGTTGTTCAAATGCTCTCTCCAGAGCTGCACAATCTAGCTTGTATAAACCAGCTTGAGCAATCCCAATCTTACTCAGCGTATGGTCCTGTGGAAAACAACCCTTATACCAAAGCTGATAAAAAGATTCAACTAAGCTGCGAGCTTGTTGACAGATAACAAGTTAAAAGTAAAATAAGATACATACAAGACATTAATTACCCTCTTCTTTCTTTTGTAGTATATTACTAATACTCAATTGAATATATTTTTTGATAAGTGTTGGAAACCCAGTTACAAAGGCAATACTTCGACATATAGCCTTTCTCGCCAAAATAGAAAGTAAAGACTGAAAACAAGAAAATATACTACTTTGTAAATAAAAGACTAAACAAATTTCTAGATGATAAGATAACATGATATGCAGGGAGACTCTCACGACGGCACCATTCCAAGCACCTCCGTTTGACCATCTCGGCCGCGTCTGACCATAAAAGGAGGGTATCTGCTAATAGAACTGGGCTATTGAAATTGTGACTCAATAATTCTGCGTATTTCTGTCTTCGAGCCTTAGGTTGAGTTGGTGCATATACAAAAACTACATAACCCACAAAGGAGTTAGTAGGCCATGCTAATTTGATTGCTATCCATCGTTCTTTCTAGCATGAATTTTGAATGTTTACGACACTGGGATTCCACATAACTACTAGGCCTCCTGATTGACTGGACGCGGGGACTTCAATCATATTTGCATTATTTCCTTGTCCTCAAAGATAGTGCCACCTATCTAGTGGCTGTGACCGGTGGGTTTCTAGAATCGCCATTATGCTTGACCCGGCCTCTTTTACTTCTCGTCACAGCATTGTCCACTTCTCTTTTCTGTTGATGCCTCTGATGTTTTGAAATGATATTAGATTTGCCATTGGGTTGACTGTTGAGCTTGTCCTCAACTCTCTTGCTTCGTCTCAAAATATGGACAAAATTTTGAATGGACGTTTCTGGACTAGAATAGTGACAATTAAGAGATTTACCAAAGTCCAAACATTTTTTGGCTTCAGCAAGGGTTGGACTCGAAGAGTCAAGAATAAGAGTGGAAGGGATGGAGGGAGGATAGCGATTTGTAGTGCTTGTATTAGTGAGGCTCGGAGAGATAAAGACTTCCAAGTTTATTGATGGAGAGGAGACAGAGAGGGAATTATGAGAAGTTTGGGAATGAAGCCGGAAAGAATTTTGGGATTGGTGATAGTCTGGGAGAACGGGATCTGCTGGAAGAGGGTTTAAACTTTCTGGGATAAATGATCCTTGGAAGTCGGACAGAGGAGAGTTAATAGGGCTGCATGTCTAAAGTGATTCAGGTTGAACAAAGGAAAGAAGATTGACTAGAAGGGATTGGTCAGCAGCTGCGTCAGTGGGAGAATTTTTGAAAACTGAGTCGCTGGCAAGGGGGAGAGGATAGGACGCTGAAGACGAGGAGGAATTTAATATCCACCTCCCGAATTTAAAGCAAAATTTTGACCAGCAATTAAACAGCAAATTTGTAAATATGCTAACTGTTGGTCATCTGTCTATTTCTAAAATATTGAATGAGAAAATATTTGATGTAACTGCGTTTCTCTTTCCTCCTTTTACATAAGTAATTATTTCTGGAGAAATTACCAATGCAGCATTAATGTTGTAAGTCGATTCATTTTCTTTTCTTTTTTGCAGAGTTGATCGCTTTTCTGGAGACAACGTCATTTTCATCAAGTCGTAGTTCGCCGGTGAACTTCCAGTGTGCCTATTCTCCATAACTCCCAGTGACACTGGTGATCGTGGTAATTCCGGCTCAAAATTTCTGGTGTTGACTAAGTTCTTCAGACCAAAATTAGATAATCCCTACATTACATGTCACTCCCTCAATGTCCACAGTTATTTCTTCATTGATGATCGCCATCTTGGATGTTTCAATTTTTACATGAGCTTCCAAATAACTTGGCGTTTTCTCCATATCCGTGTCTATCGTGATAATTTGACCTACATGCTTGATGATGCAATGAATCGTTCTATAGAACCATGCCTGCACCGGGATACCTTGAATAGCCACACTGGTGATTCTTGTCATCCTCTGATCCTCTTGTTGCCACGCTCTTATTTCACCGTTAAGAATCTCACTAGCATTTGAATTTCTGAAGCTTTCAGCCTGGGAGTGATCATGAAAGATGATGATGTATTTAGTATGGGATAGGGATGTGATGCTCTCCACCTCACTTCTCCATCTTAGCAATCTGTCGTTGATGTATTGAAGCATAGACGGTGCATGAGTGACAACAACTAGACCCCGTTCGAGTCTTTCCTTCATAGCAATACATCAAGGCTTAGATGTCCTTCCTCTCAAAAAGGGGGAGGTGGCGGTAGGGGTGTTTGGCGTGGTGGTGGTGCTGTTCTTCGAGGGGGTTCCTGGGGTTGAGGATGAACACCTTGCGAATATTCTCTAGGTTTTGGGAACCATCTCAAATTTTGAGGAGCCGGCCTCAGGAATTTCCTATGAATCGTTGTTTGTGTTTGCAAGCAGTTTTAATCAACTTTCATACCGTTTGTCGGCGCAATTGCCTGATCCGCCTCTGATTTTAGCTTGTATTCTACGAAGCCATATCTTGTTTTGGTTCGTATTCTTGGGACCTTGGGTAAACGCAAGCCGACATTTTGTCCAAACTCATCAAATGGCTTCCAGATAGTACCAGGCCTGGTGTCTGTATTAATATTATCTATGAATATAGTCGCTCGTGGGGTTGGTTTTCTGGTTGGATCGATGTAGCCAGTGGCCATAACTTTTGATGAAGAGCGCAAATGAAAGAAAGAGAAGGGAAGTGGTAATTGAGGGAAGATAAAGAGTCTTGAGGAGGCTTTGGAGCGAAAGAAAGGTATTTGCGCTGGTGTTTAGAGGGTGGTGCGGTTAGCGTGCGTGGCGGTGACATGGTGGTGGGTGGAGTTGCTCGGCAGGGGAAGGAAGGGGCATAGGAGAGGGGAGAGCGTAAGACATTCTAATTTGAAAATTTATACTATAAGATAATACTCGATTGAATATGGATGCATGTTTTCTTGTTCAACTGCATTTTCAGGCGCGCTTAATGTAAACTCCACTTCATTAATTTATAGTATAACCGAGTCTAGCTAGTTTAGGTATGGGAACGTAACATCTACTGTATTAATCTTTGGCACTACGCTACGCGTCTGAACAAATATGGTGGCGCTCGCATAAATTTCTTTTTTATTTTTTTGCTCGCATAAATTCCTTTTTTTTTTCGAAGGTACTATAAATTTCTGACATCAATCAAACTGAATGATTGTTTGTAATTGTATGACTCAGCTGCATGATGGTAAAACATACTCATGAGTAAACCTTTTTTTTTTTTACTAATATATTAGGATTGACTACGTACGTACAGCAAAATCATAGTAGTATTAGTATTCACTCAATACACCGATCTATACATACCTTCAATCTAGCTAGTCCTTAGGATCAATCAGGCTGATTTTGAAATCTGAAACTATTAAATTAACAAAACTTTTTCATTATGTTAAATGCTGTGAGAACAAATAATAGAGTTACAACTAATCATAATTTTGACCTTGTGCCAGGTTCTAATGTGACGTGGGTACAACGACGGACCGAGGCGGGGTCCGGTGGGGTCCCTGATCCTATAGAAAAAATTCACGGATACCACTAAAAATTTGTTATTTCATAAAATACTACAGTTTTTAAAAAAGTTTTATAGATACCATAAAAAATAGTTTTAATTCACCAGATACTACAAATTACTAACCCCAAACTTTTTAAGACCAAAATACACTTACTTGTTAATAAACATAGTTCACAGTATACCACATAAATATTTTTAAATTCATAAAATACCACAATATTTATTAAAATATATTCAAAAAATAAAAAAATAAAATGTTTAGGTTTATTAATATATATTGACATTTTATAAAATTAAAATGCAAAATGTATAATTATAAAACTATAAAATTACTAAAAAATATACAAATTTAACAGTACCAAGTTGTTAAAAGAATGATAATTTCAAGTTTTTATAATATCTTTACTCTAATAATTATAATAATATAAAATATTATTATAATAAAAAAATTATATAAATTAAGATTATAAAAAATTGAATTATCATTCTCTTTACTATTTTTAATCAATTTTTCTGTGACTCTATTATAATTATACCTTTCATTATTTTTTTATATTTTTAGAGATTTTATAATTATTATATATATAGTATTTTGTAATTTTTCAACTTTAACCCATATATGAAAAAGTTAACTTTTTCTACTTACTTTATTAAAATATATTTAATAATTTTTTTGTTGTATTTTTGAATTAAATATATAAAAAGTGATATTATATACTATATACAAGCTAAATAATTTGAAAAAAAAGAATATCATATATATGTAATAATAAAATGCCTAAAAATATGAAAAATAATAAAAGGTATAATTATATTAGAGAAGCCACCGAAAATTTGATTATAAATAGACCGAAATTGTAAAGAGAATGATAATTCAATTTTTCATAATTTTAATTTATATAATTTTAATTTTTAACAATAATATCTTATATTAGTAAAGTTATTGAAGTAAAAATATTAAAAAATTGAATTATCATTTTTTAACTACTTGGTACTTTTAATTTTTTATAATTTTTTATACTTTTTAGTAATTTTATAATTATATATTTGGTATTCTTTTGACCTACTTGTTAGTCTTGAGCATTCCTTATTTGCTTGGGGGCTTGGTTTTGCTTGAGGACAAGCAAAAAGGTAAGTGTGGGGGTATGCTGAGTGTCTAAATGAGCATGTTTTAGGGGTGTATTTAGTATGTTTTATCAACACTTTTTATGCTTATTTCTCTACTCTAGCTAGTTTTCCTCTAGTTTTGTGTGTTTATTAGTGTTTTACACAATTATTGCTGAAACAGGAGAAATAACATAGCTATAAATAAAGTAGACGAAGAGACGAACGCGTGGGCGCAAACGGATCCAAAATCGGAGATATAACGAAGAACATAGAGCATTTGTTTTGCTTCTGGTCCGGACCTCCCCAGGCGGACCGCCCCATAGGGGCGGTCCAGTCAATTTCGTTCACGTATTTCGCCTCTGGTCCGGACTGCCCCAGGCTGACCACCCCACAGGGGTAATCCGACACGTATTTTTGCCCAAAATTGAGTTTTAAAATGGGAATTTTGGGGACACTTCTCCCCATTCTTCAACCACGACCCACCAGTCGAAAACACAGAGAAAGAGGGCGAAAAAGAAGGGAAAGAAGAGGAGAAAGAAGAGAAGAAAGAAGAGGAGAAAGAAGAGAAGAAAGAACTCACCTTCTTCAAAGCTTCCAAGCTCCATTAATGGCTTCTTCTTCTCCCTTTTATGCTTTTCTTTTATCTATGGTTGTATAGAATCCATTTGTGCTTTGGGATGGGTTTTTGACCCCAAACCCTAGAATGTGCTTGTGAATCTTGATTATGCCTTAATATAGTTGTTTCTCTCTTAATTATCATTCAATGTTCTTAAATTGATCCCTTGAGTGCATTTGTGGTGAACCCTCTCTACAATTTGGTTTTGAGTTAGGGTTTGTGACCAAATTGAGAGAGGGCCCTTGATTTATGCTCCTAGGATTAGTGGGTATAATTTGGGGCTTTATTCTAGAACTTGCTTAATGCTATTTAGCGAGTTTAGCCCTAATTGATTTTGAAGGCTAAAATTAACTAAGTAAAAATTAACTCATCTTTGGTTTAGAGGGTTATTATCATTGTTCTAAAAGACAACTATGGCATAAGAAGAGTTGCTAGCATATCTAGGTAGGTTGGGTGATTGTCAAATTCCCAAAGTACTTCTCCATCCAATCCATTAAACTATCACCTTTAGTTTATTTGTTGTTCTTGCAATTACTTAACCAACACAATCGAGCTTGCCTTCGGCTAAACCCCAATTTACTGTTTTCATTTCAATTACTAAGTACCGAGACTAGGAAGTTAGGACCAATTTCCTTGTGGATACGACACTTGTTGTACTACACCGATTAGGTGCGCTTGCCTATTCCTTGCATTTATTTATATACCTCGTTATATAGTTTTTGCACAACACACGCTCCTTGAGAACACAATCTCAATTGAGCAAACACGTAATTCAAAGATCTCTCATAATTCCTCTCTTTGAATTACAAGACCATAATCTAGAACAGATTCACATGATAACACTCTTTCCGCATAACTGTTTTTCTTCTCCTGAAAACCCCAACTTATAATATCCACAACTCGGATATTTATAAGCATACAGAGGAATAGAAATCGTATTTTTATCTTTAAGATTTAATATCTCTAAAGATAATATTTGCTAAACAAACTAATCTAAAATAAATACTTGTCGAATAAAGATAATCTTCCTAGATTTTCTTTTATAAGAATATCTCTAAATAAAATAAAATCCAACTGATTTCCTAAATTCACGTAGATAGACCTGAAGACATCTTCCGTTAAGCCTTCTGAAATCTGTGTCTGTGACTTAGGTTGCGTCTGTAACTTGTTTGAACAATCAAAACTGCATTAACACGTACCATCTAAGACTACTTCAAATTTTAAGTTAAATATGCAGTCGTGTAATGAATATTAATATGTTTTCAGACCTGTTATTTTTTAGCTAAAATCAATTAGTTAATATTATATAAAAATATAAGTATGAGATTTTAAAATAAAAATATGATAATTATTTAGTGAACTTAATTTCCGTACATACCAAACAATACACTAATTAATAGTAAAAAATATGTTCTAAATATTATTGTATGTACATAAAAATATTAAGATTTTATACTATATTTTTATGATATAAATGTTACCATTAGAATATGTTATTGATAATCTTAAAACTATTAATTGACTTAAAAAATATATTTTCAATAGACGGGTAAAGATGAGCAGCATAAACGTGACATAAATGGCACATAACAAATATGCCATGAACGAACAAACAAAAAGAAATATATCAGAGTATGACATTTATGCCAGACTCATTTATGCCACATTTATGCCAAGACTAAACAGAGCCTATTTACTAAAATACATTCAATAGTAAAATAGAGATAAATACTATTTAGTATGAAACACCAGACGGTTGACCGTGTAGGCCGCCTGCACAATAGTATGTGCAATCCATCTATGTGGCAGACTAGTCAATATGCTGGCTGGACTGGTTATGTGGTAAATAAGTGAGAGTAAAAATATATACAAACTTTAAATGGTTGTAACTTTTGAAATACAAATCCAAAATAAAATATTTTTACACGATTGTTCATCTAAATTCAAGCTTTTCAAAACAAGACCAATCATGGATATGTTTTGACAAATTTTAAAATTTACATTAGTTACATGTATACATCTGTACATATCATCTAGATTTATGATTCACTATATACAATTTAAAGTACACCATAAAACAATAATAATATACTACAAAACAATAATGACCAATTATCTGTTACGAATGTGGTATGTTAAGGAAATTTATGATTCAACATATAAAAGGCTTAAAAAATATCTTACAAATCATAATACACCACAAAATAATAATAATAATACATCACGAAACAATAATAATCCATTATTAGTTCTGAATTTTGTTATCTAATTCACCATTTGTTAATTAATGAGTAATAATATCATTTTTAATGATCATAATATTAATTTTAATGAACCATATCATCAACTTAGTGTTTCATCATAAACATATAAAAATTTTAAAAATTAAACAATAATATAACACAAAACAATATTTGGTATGTATGAGAAATATTATGATTCACCATATAAGGTTTAAAATACACCATATAACAATAATAATACACTACAAACAATAATAATTTTTATCGGTTACGAAGTTTACTATATAATTCACCACTTATTAGTTAATGAATCATAATATCAATTTTAGTGAATCATAATATCAAAACTAATGGATCATATAATGATTTTAGTGTATCATCGTATACATATAAAAATAATTTTTTTTAAAAGTTGTCAAAACGTATTCACGACTGGTTTTGTTTTGAAGAACTTGAATTTAGATGAACAATGATATAATTATTTTTCATTTTTAACTTATATATTAAAAATTACAATCAAGTTAATGTATTAAAAAAACAGTATAGTCAGTAAAACAGTCCAGTCAATAACTGAATAGGACTGCTAAATCAATGGACCGTACCATGCTGGATACGGTTCGCCCGCTGCTTAGAAT
This sequence comes from Limonium bicolor, assembly GCA_023374045.1. Classification (NCBI taxonomy): domain Eukaryota; kingdom Viridiplantae; phylum Streptophyta; class Magnoliopsida; order Caryophyllales; family Plumbaginaceae; genus Limonium; species Limonium bicolor. The sequence goes on along the minus strand of CM041778.1, from coordinate 374,669,751 downwards.
TTGCCATGAAACACTGTACTATTTTACAGACAAATTGGTTGTACCTAGATGTAATTAACAAATTGGCTATATATGAAAACCCACACAACACAATGTACTATTTTACAGACAAATTGGTTGCACCTTAGATGTAATTAGGCTATATATGAAAGCCCAATATTGTGGTGTACACCCTAGTAGACAATTAGAGGTTCTTAGAAAAAGATAATTGTCTCATCCATCGTGATATAATTAAGACATATTTGATCACATATTTAAATTGTGGTGGTTTTCATCTAGTTCATCAAATATGCAAATCAATCAAACCAAGGCAATTAGAAACATCCAACCAGATTAGGCTCGCGCCAATCGCCCCTTGCATTAGCCCGTTCTTCATTCTCTGGGTGCTGCAGCGGTCCCCAGGCAGCCTGCTCAATGGCATTATCCGCATGAGCCAACGCCACTCAGACCACTCGTCCTCCGTTTCTTCCTTTTCGTTTTTCACTCCCTAGTCCCACCCTCTGGGCGTTTCGTTCAAATCCTTGGCCATTGAGATTGCCGGCTTTATGCCTGCCAGATTGCTCCCAATCGTCCCTTTTACAGGGCAGGGGGTGTGTCGCTGTTTGATTTTTGTCCTTCAATCCTTTCGTCTTCTTCGTCCCCCCTTCACTCCTTAGAATTGTAAGTCCAACTTTGTCAAATCTTTACCTTAGAAATTCGCTCAGACATGGCCGCCAAGAAGCTCTCGGAAGGCTTCTCCAAAGCTCTACTTGATGACGTTCAACGATGGGGGTCCATGAAGCAGAACGGCGTAAGCCTTCGCTACATGATGGAATTTGGCGCCAAGCCCACCGACCCTAACCTAATGATATCCGCTCAATTTCTCCACAAGGAGCTTCCAGTTAGAATCGCGCGGCGGGCCATAGACCTCGAAAACCTCCCCTATGGATTGTCCTCAAAACCAGCTATCTTGAAGGTTCTATTTTTCCCCCCTCGGCTCTCCCTCTCTTTGTCATCCAATCGTTTATTTTTTCTATGGCTTTTGAATTTATGCTTCGATTTCTTCTTGATTCTGGCTCTTGGCATTGCAGTTTCCTTTTTAGTGTTAAACCTTGAGGCTAGTTGTCCCTTTCCGCTTTCTCCCTCTTATCTTGATGATGACAAACTATAGTTATGTGAATGCTGTACATGTGACTATATCTTGAATCGCTATTATATTTTGATTTTTTTAATCATTTTATCGTAATTTGTTATGGGCATCGTAACATTATCATCGGACTGAACTGGATGGCTTTTGTGATTTGTAACCCCCGAAGATTTTTCTCTGTTCTAGTCGTTCAGTCGCTTGGCTTTTTTTCTGAATGAAAGGGTAAGCTGTGCCAATTACAGACGAATGTCTCTACGACCATAGAAACAAGGGGCATACCCCTCTTAATTCAATAGGAAATGATTTCAATGAAGAGCACTCATAACAATTGAGCTTTTACATACTAGCAGCTTCCCCGAACGGATTTACCATCTCTCTCCGGTTAGAGGCTCCTCCTTCCTGTCGAAGCCACCGCCACTGCTTTTGGCTCTTTTGTATTTCTTTCTCCGTCGAAGGACACTTGGGAAGCCTTGAAAATCCCACTCAGCTCTGCCCAATTCCACCAAGCCACCATAGTTTATCAACTATTTCGCGAATCTGAGGTGTATGGTCTTGATTGGTTTAGATTTGCAGTTGCATGTTAAATTTGAGTTGAATTGTGGACGGATTTGTTAGTGCATGTTAGTGTCAAGCTCTATTATGTTGTATGTCCATTTTCTAAGTAATCGAATCTATGAGCATCCTCTCACTGAATTATCGAGGGCTGGGTAGACCAGAGTCTAGGAGATGGGTCCTGAATGTCATTAGAAGTGAATCACCAGACACTATCTTCCTCTATGAAATGAAGCGATCAAGCAGGGAGATGAACAAATTTACAAGAGCCATGAGAGGATTTCATGGAATTGTTGTTGATTGTGCCAGAAGAAGGGGAGGAATCCCCATCTACTGGCGTGATTTCATCAGGCTTGAGGTTATCTCGTACTCTCTTCATCATATCGACTATCGTATAGTTGGTGGATTAGGCTCTAAGTGGTTCTGCACAGCTATATATGGTTGGTCGGAATCGTCAGAGCGGTGGCGTACTATTAGGGACTTGGGCTTCTTTGGGTACATCTTTACATATACCAACCAGTGACATGAACGAGATAATACGAGGTGTAGACTCTACAGGTTTCTGGTTAATTCGGCGTGGTCTCAACTCTTTCCTAATGCGTGAAACATCCATCTGAGATGGGGTTGATCAGATCATCGACCCTTCAAACTACTCACTTCTGAGCTCCAAAGAGGAGGCTTGCCTTTGTTCAAATTTGAGAATTGCTGGGCTGAAGATCCGGATTGTAGGAAAATTGTGCAGAATTCTTGGCGAGATTGGCAAGAGGATTACGGGTACACTGAGAAAATAGCCCAATGTGGTAAGAGGCTCAAGAGCTTGGGGGAGTAGAAAATTTAGGGACGAGAATCTGAAAATAGTTGAGCTTAAAGACGAAATTGACCGTGTGGCGCGTTTATTCCCGTCACAGCACGATATAAATCAGGAATTGGACAATCTTCTCCTTAAGGAAGAGACCCGCTAAGCTCAGAGATCAAGACCTAAATGGATTAGAGAGGGAGACAGAAACACTCGTTTCTTCTACCAGAAGGTCCAAGCACAACGTAGGAAGAATGTGATCCATGAAATCAGTGATGATAGAGGAAGGAGAGCTGCCGATTAGAGTGGTATGGTTGGCATTGCGAGTGATTACTTCGCTAATCTCTTCCAACAAATCCAGTGCATAATCCCCACCTCCTAGAGGGTGTCGAAGGCAGGGTTCCAACTCACCTCAATGATCTCCTTGGGCAGCCCTATTCGAGACATGAAATGCTCCAGGCACTATGAGACATGAACCATAACAAGGCTCCTGGACCAGATGAATTAAATGGAATCTTCCTAAATGTGTTCTGGGAAATTGTCGGAGAGGACTTTATTAGAACACCCTTGCTTGTCCTAAACACGAATGCCATGCCGGAAGTCTCAACCACACGCATATAGTGCTAATACCAAAAAGTACAGGCGTCAATTCTATGAAAGACTTCAGACCTATCTCCCTTTGCAACACTATCTATAGGGTCATCTCCAAGGTCTTAACTAATAGAGCTAAAGAAGCTCTTAAGTTTGTCATCTCAGAGGATCGGGGAGTTTTGTTCCAGGGAGGCTAATCTATGACAATATCATCATAGCCCATGAAATTACTTACTCCATGAAAGCCTCGAAAGCTGCCAAGAGGGGGCATTTTGCGTTGAAGCTTGATATGGCTAAGGCATTCGATAGAGTAGAATGGCCCTTTGTCCTTGCGATCCTTAGAAGCATGAGCTTCCATGAAAGATGGGTAAATGTGGTGGAGAAATGCATTAATTCAGTCTCCTATGGTGTCCTAATCAACGGCCAACCTAGTCGTACCTTTGTTCCCCAGAGAGGCTTTAGGCAAGGCGATCCCCTCACGCCCCTCCTCTTTGTGTGCTGTATGGAGGCGGTGTTGACAGCTCTCCGTATTGCAGCGACTTCCAGGATCATTTGTGGCTTTTCTTTTAGGGGCCTTAGATTCGATATCACCAACCTTTTCTTTGCTAACAACTGTGTCATCTTTGAAAGGGCTAATAAAGATAATGCAGTTGGATTCATGAACATTATTGAGGACTTCCACGAAGCTTTGGGCTAGAGTATTAATATTGTTAAGTCAGGACTTATGTTTTCTGCTGATCTATCCTCTACTGTTAAAAACCAGATATCAGAGGTCTTTGGTGTTAAAGAGGTATTTGATCTAGGTCTCTATCTCGGTTTCCCAAGTTCGGTCGAACGACACAAGGGACAAGTATTCTGCTATATAAAGGATATAGTTTACAAAAGAGTCCAAAGCTGGGACAAGCTGGTCTCTCAGGCAGGCAGGGGTATCCTTATCAAATCCATTCTGCAAGCTATACCATCTTACATCATGGGAGTCATCCATCTCCCTTTGGGGCTGATTCGTGAAATACAAGGAATTATAGGGCAGTTTTGGTGGACTGGGTCCCTCCAAAGCCGGGGTATATATTGGTGAAACCGGGAAACACATTGTAGAAGTTGGGATGATGGAGGGCTGGGCTTCCGGGATCTATGAAACTTCAATGATGCGCTTTTGGCGAGCCAATGCTGGAGAATCTTCCTAATCCCTCATCTTCTTCTTTTGAGAGTCCTCTTTGTAAAATATTTTATGAATGGATGCATTCTAGATGCGGAAATTGGTACTCGACCATGCCCAGTTTGGAAATCCCTCATGATGGCTCTTCCGCTTGTCAGGGTGGGAGCTCGTAGGGTTGTTGGGGATGGTTTGACTTTTCAGATAACTGACCCTTGGCTTCTTGATAAGCAGGGAGGTAAACTATGGACTTGGGGACTACCAACAATTCCGAGAGACTTTGGGATGGTTTCATGGCTTATTGTGACAGGGAATGCTAATGGGATGAATCTAGAGTTTGTGCCTGGTTCACCAAGGAAGATGCTGACCTGATTCTAAAAACAGTTCTTAATAGCAGAGGTGAACGAGGCGGCCGGTCCCGGGGTGGGACTAAGAATGGTCGCTTTTCAGTTAGATCTGCTTATTATATGGCTTGCTCATTGTCCAACAAGAGAAAAATTCTACTTCTTATAAAAGTAAGATAGGGCGAGCCACGAAGAATATCAGGAAGTTTGCTTTCCCAGCTCGACTCAAGCTCTTCGCTTGGAAGCTTCACTAGGGGATTGTTCCATGTGGGGCCATCATAGCGAATCGGTGCCCAAATATTGAGCTTAGTAGATGTACTATGTGTGGAGGATTTGAAAACTTAATCAATGTCTTTATGTCATGCCCCAAGGTTGAAATCTGGTGGAGGATTGATGACATCCCGCGACCAAAAGGTATATCTGATGATGCAGCTTTTAGAGACTGGTTCACCTCCGTTTGTCTTCGGGAAGACGATTTGAACACGGAGTTGACCGTCACCTTTCTGTGGAAGATGTGGTTTGCGAGGTGTCAGATTGTTCAGTGAAGCGTTCGCTCCTTTGAACTAGGTATTGACCAATCAGAATCTTTCCTCGACATTGCCCTGTCAGTTAGTTCGGGCGAACTAACTCGCCGATCTCTTTTGATGATGTTGACTCCTGCGTTGTGGTTCAAGTCTATGTGGACGGGAGCACAGGGAAGGGTGGTTCAGGGATGAGAGTAATCTGCAAAGACATTAATGGTTCTGTCTTGGCTATCAAAGTCGCTAAAGATGCAATTTTGTGGTCCCCACAGGTGTGCGAAGCTAAAGCCTTCCTATTTGGAGTAGAAGTAGCAACAAAGCTTGGAGCTATGTCATATCACTTCCTCTCGAACTGTCTAGGAATCGTTAATTGACTTAATGGGAAAACTGACGTAAGAGCTGATGTAGAGTTGCTTATTCAGGATGTGCTCTCATCCATAGGGGGTTTAGATAGAGTCTACTGGTCCCATATTGTTAGAAATATTGTGGGAGGAGAATAGGCCCAACGAAGAGAATTATATTAAATACCCATATTGACTAGTAAGACCCAATAACCCATGAGCTTCCATCCTAAACCCAATTAGCGTTAGGTGGAGTAGCCCATAAACTATATGAACTATTTACTAGCTATATAATTTTTTCAATATGGGACTCACACTTGTTCTCCAACACCCCCCATCAAGTGTGAGTCTTTGGACCCCATTTGGTACTGCTCCCGTCCCTGCTCCGTGACACATTCCAATTCTGCGGTACTGGCTCGGATTCTACGAGTACTAGCCCAGTCCCTTCTCCGTGGCACAATCCGTTTCTACTCGGGTATCCCTTAGACAGTGGTGCATTACCCAAGGCTGAACCCTGGCTCTGATACCATGTTAGAAATATTATGGGGGGAGAAATAGGCCCAAAGGAGGGAATTATATAAAATACTCATATAGTCTAGTCCAATAACCCATGAGGCTCCATCCTAAAACTAATCGGCGTTAGGTGGAGTAACCCATAATGTATATGAACTACTTACTAACTTTATAATTTTTTCAATGTGGGACTCATACTTGTTCTCTAACACATATGAACTGGGCAAATACACGGATGCCCATTTGCTTGCTAATTTAGGAAGAACACGAGCATATGATGGTATTTGGTGTAATAACATTCCTAATTGTATCCTCAATCTTATTCAATGATAATATTCTGTAAGTTTATGAAAAAAACAATTGAGCTTTTTTCACTACTAGCTATAGGGAACTTGTTCCATCTCTTTCTCCATTCACACCTGATATCTTTAGTGGACTTCTTCCTATCAGCAACAACCCCTCCAAAGATGATTCTGTTCTCTCTGTTTTGTTGAAGAGAATGTAAGAAGCTTTATTCATTCACTCTATCTACTCTTTCTGTTATTAGCTATGCTATGTACATCATTCCGGGCTAGCCTAACCAAGCTTAAGAGTTTCTCCCTACTCTTTCAGTTATTAGGTATAGTAATACTCTGCCACATGGCCTTAAGTCCACATCTGATGTTACAAGTGCAAGTCTGTGCATCAGGTTAAGAACTGGAAAAATGTGGTTTCTATGCTTTCAAATGTGATATCTACAAGTACGAACAGCAACTGTCTTTAGTTTGGAGATGTTCCTGTCTTTGGTAGAATGCTGTGTTCTCATACTGGGCATAAAATTTTAGGAGCTTCCAACCTAAGCAGCCATTGGTAACACCTCTGCAGTAAAGTACATTGAAAACAAGTGGTCACTGGACTCTGAGATAAGATGCACATGGTTAAAGTAGAAGGGTACCACTATGCAACTCTACTGCTTTCTTCCAGCCAGCCACCAAATGAATGTACAATGTGGGGAGATAATGCTATGCCAGATTACCTTGTCAGGTTCTTATTTTAGAGTCTTTTCACATAATAGATCATAAATCTTGCCCACATTAAGATTCCAACTGTGATTTTTTCTTTCAATCCATGCTGAACAATTTCATCCTGTATCTTAGTACAAGCTTTCCACCATCAAACTGAGAAGTTTAACTATTTCCATCCAGATACTAGCATCAGACAAATTACATCTCTCCGTTTCATCAGTGCAGAGCATCACACTTCAAAATCAAGTTGTAACAGCAACTTATCATAGCGACTTTATTCCAACCAGGGATTTTCTTTATGCCTAAACGACTTCTTGCAAAGGCTTACAAATAGTGTGTCAAGCAAGCCGGACTTACTTCCTATTGTTGTTCCCACTACACCATATGCACCTTGGACTTCATTTATAATCTCTTGGAGAACCCTCTTTAGTCTCACTGTAATTAGCTTTTGATACAATCAAGGATTAATTGCGCTCCCTAAATCTTCCTATGAGTCCAAATCCTCTTGAGGCCTTATCCTCTCTCGAGGCTTGGTTTCTCGTAAGCAAGTGGCTGAATGCCCTACAATATTAAGCGCTCACGTGTAGGTAGCCTTTGAGGTAGTGACACTAGAGGACTTGCATAATTACTATAGTGCCCCTTTTCAATAAACTAATGACAATGGTGGGTGTAACAACACTGCCGCCCCTAAACAATCTCCTTGTCCTCAAGGTGGGAAAGGAAAAAATTGCGTTGTAACTAGAAGTGCTTCTGTAATCAGGATCGTTCATCCGCGTGCTTGATTTCAAGGTGGTAGCAGCTTCAGTTCATCCAAAGATTAAGCAGGAATTTGGGCAAGAAGAGATTTTTTTGTGCAGATGACCCCATGAAGGAAAATGTTCTCATTAAGCCTTATGGTTTGGGCCATTCTTTCCAGCTTATCAAGAATGTAGTATCTTTCCCCTCACAGTTTGTGTAACTCAGTGTCTTGCCTGGTTTCACATTCAACTCCAGAACTTCACTGGGCTTGTTTGGATTGGCAATCCGGGCAGCGCCGAGGGTCAAAGTCCTAAGTTTGAGAACTGTACTAGATTTATAACAAACAGGTTCAAAGCTATAAAGCCACTGCCGGTACCCAAGCAATTTTGACATTAAACTATCAGGATAAAGGTTGGAGTGATGATATTGATTATCAAATGATAGTGCAACCCAAGTTTTCCAAGAATCTCTTCATGTGGTGAACCTAAAAAATTCACAAAATCATTCACTCCTGTGATGTTGAATGTTCAGCAAGTTATCACCAATGGAGAACCCTGCAAGCACAACTCCAGAATTCTGCAACTTCTCTTACCTAGTATTGTTCTCCTGTTTCTAGTTTTTCCACCAAAGCAAGTTCTGACATTACCTTTTCAAACGCCTGACATTGACTTCTGTGAGCACCGTTTGAAGTTCTGTGGTTTTATGATGCTGGTGTAGATACCCCGGTTCTGCACGTCGGAAACATAGATAGACCATGCGATCATTGCTACTATTGTTTAACTTTTGTAGTCGATGGACAGTGGCTGGTCGTTTGGGCAAAGCTGACCCTATTGGAGATTGGGTGGATGACCCCGTTGAGATTTGGGGGTAAAGAGCTCAAGTTAGGGATCAGAGGGATAATACTTTCCTTCTTCCGCACGCTCCTACTTTCACCCCTAAATGAACCGCCTGGTTTGTTTAGTGTTTGTTCTACCGTATGTGGTTCTCATTTCAGATACCGACTTCCCTTTCGTTGCGGTCTACTTCCAGAAGCAAACGGCTAGGAGCGGTTGCACATCGTCAAACTCGCCAGAGGATGCACATGCACGGTCGATAAGAGACTGCATGAGATTGACTAGGAGTACTGGAATGGGAGGTGTCGTTAAAACTACTCTTGAGAGCAATAACAATGTTCATACAGAAGCTACACTCCACAAGGGTCTTATCTGATGACAACGAAAAAAATGAACAAGGTGGAAGGTTTTTCAGTTGTTGGTACTGTCCACATCATGACAAACATTTTGGTGGGTTCCACGATGGAGTGATTAAAGATCAACCACCCGAAAATTCTAAACGCTTGTCTGTTGAGATTGCTTCTCTGACCGTATCCAACAGACCAGACCGTTCGTTGGCTGATTAAACTATCATTGTTGCGTCTTTGTTGTCTGGTGGTCCTAAAATTCAGTGCTCTCTTGTAAATGTATTTGGAAAAAGAAGTTTTTCTCCAAAGTCTCTTTTGAATTGATGAATTGCGGAAGATCTAGCTGCAAAGTTGCTATTGACAGTATGGCTTTATTAGTGCCAAAAATGTCCAAGGTCATAGGAGTTGAAAGGCTTGTATACTCCATGTTTTGGTTGTACCGCTGGATTTGTTTGTCGCACGGAGTTGTATCCCTGTTGCAAGGGATCATATGGATACGCTCAACAACACCATTACGAAGAAAATTGATTCGACAGTTCTGACCGTAAAAAAGTGGTATTCTACCACTAGCTTGTATTCAAACCTACTGCTGGGTTTGGTCTACCAACTCCTACGACGATAACAACATTAAAGCCTTATTACCAAAACACTTGGGTCAGCTAACATGAACCAATGTAAGAAATCTAGAATGAATGAAAATGGTATTATGAAAGTAGCGAGGAGTACAGAAGGTAAATCAATACAATTTCACACACGTTCCATTTCTTGAATACTTAGTCTCCATTCCACCCTCTCTCTTAAGACACTTTCATCTAACCCGGGTAGTCACATGCCCTTCTTGACCACTCTAGCCCATGAATAAAAAATGATTAAGCTAGAGAATTGACAAGGTACGTAGATTGCTGACGAAGACTGATACTTACAATGGGTAGATAAAGTTGACATGGATAGATTAAATTTTTGGATTATGATTCTAGGATAGATTTTTTTGGTATATTTTATTCAGTTTGGATATCCTCTTCTCTGTATCGGGTATATAGAATGCTTTAGTTGGAATTAGAAGCACAGTGGCTCCTCTCCCATCTGTTTGAAATGATGCTTGAAGTATCCTTACATGCATCTAATCTGATCGAGTTCTTGCTGCATTTTCTAGGTCCGAGATTGGTACTTGGATTCATTTCGTGACCTTAGATCATTCCCAGTTGTCCAAAACAGAAACGATGAGTTGGAGTTCACGAAGATGATTAAGATGATCAAAGTCAGACATAATAATGTTGTTCCAACGATAGCCTTGGGGGTTCAGCAGTTGAAGAAGGACTTGGGTTCCAGGTTTTACTATGAGGATCTTGATGAGATTCACCAGTTCCTTGATCGCTTTTACATGACAAGAATTGGGATCAGAATGCTTATTGGTATCTTTTACTGTAATATTTACACTCGGTCTTCCGTGAAAGTTTATTGTGTGTATATGCTGTATAACTTTGTTTTCTTAATTCAGGACAACATGTCGCATTGCATGAACCAAATCCTTCTCCTGATATTGTTGGCTGTATACATAAGAAAATGTCTCCTGTAGAGGTGTGTAAGAACACTAGTGAAGATGCACGTGCTCTTTGTCTGCGCGAATATGGGAGTGCCCCGAATGTCCTTGTTTTTGGGGACCCTGAATTCACATTCCCGTGAGATTTATATGCTGTGTTTCTTTCCACGTACATCATTCTGATGATAAGATTTGCAGAGATGTTTTAGTGTTGGGCCTGATCCTTATATCAAGAGCGTTTCCGCAGATGTACAGGTTTCTGCTTTGTTCGTTACCTAATTTTGTTTCTTTTGTTCAATCTCAATGACAGTTACGTCCCAACTCATCTGCAACTTATGGTGTTTGAGCTGGTAAAGAATTCCTTGCGGGCTGTTCAAGAGCGGTTCATGGACTCAGACAAAGAAGCTCCTCCTATTCGGATAATAGTGGCTGATGGGATCGAAGATGTTACAATAAAGGTAGTGTTCATTATTATTGTTTTCAATGTCTGTTCATGTAGGCAGAAGTTCTTTTTCTTGCTTTCTTATCTCCTTATGAAATTGCATCTAATAATAAATGCAGATTTCAGACGAAGGGGGTGGAATACCTCGGAGTGGTCTTCCTAGAATCTTTACATACCTTTACAGTACCGCTGAAAGTCCATTAGACGAGGACTTCTCACTAGGGACTGGAGATATGATCACTATGGCTGGATATGGGTTTGGTATACCAATAAGTCGCTTGTATGCTCGTTACTTTGGTGGTGATTTGCAGATCATCTCTATGGAAGGATATGGTAGATGTCTTATCTCTGTTCATGTTTGCTAAAAAGTATTTACATATTTGTCTATGATTGTAGAGTTGATAGGCATGGACTCTTACGGTAGCTGCCATTTCTCTATATTGAAACAGTCGTATGGTTTCTTTGCAGGGACTGACGCGTATCTCCATTTGTCTCGGTTGGGAGACTCACAAGAACCTCTTCCATGATGAAAGTACAACGTAAAACAGAATTAAATTATGGGGGCATTATATATTAGAGTACTGAGGTTGGCCGTCTGTTGCAATGAAACATATCTCATACCCTTGTCCAAGTTATTATAGAATGCTCAATACAATTTCTAGAACAATTTACCGATAGAACGATTCGAATGCTTTGATTCAGATTAGTCACTCTTGATCCAAAATTTCACAGTAATAAACATGATAGATATGGTTGCCAACCAAGTTGCCAGAAGTCCAACACAAAACTACTCTACATACATGCATACATACAACAGTCTTTCATATAATTTCCTCTTAATTTCATGCTGCTATATACTCCCTCCGTCCTGAATTGACCGTGCTGTTTACTATTTGGACATGTCGTTTGACTTCAATTTTTAACATATAAGATAAATTAATTTTGAAAATTTAAGTTTTACATATGATTCCTTACATGATAAACTATATGTTATAAAATTTAGTTTTATAAAATTATTTTATCTTATATACTTAATATTGAAGTGGAAAAATGTGCCATAAAGCAAACAAAACGGTCAATTCATGACGGAGGGAGTAAGACCTTAGGGAGTAATTTACCTGCTGCTTGAAATAAGTGAATGCACTTAATTTGTGAGCTCAACATCTAATAGAATAAGATTGAATATCATACTACAAAAAATGTAAAAATAAAAACCATGAACTTAGAATGTTTGGATTTTGGTAATTGCCTACGGGTTTGTCCTCTTGTAGCAATATGGAGTAAAAGTTGATGGTTTCGATTTAGTTGGAAAAATAAAAAGGGTTTCTGAATATCGATATACAAGTCAGATCTCTATGCATTATGTTCTACAAAAAAAAAAAAAAAAATCACCCCAAAATGCTAGGTGGGTGGCGTAGTCCTCATTCTTTTGTAAAGTTATAGCTGATGTGGTTAACTGAAGTTAGAAAAAGTAGAGAGTAAAAATAATTCAGAGATAAAGTAAATAATTGATAAGATAATTGATGTATGTGACATATAGGAAAAAAAATTAACTGATCAAATAAACTCATTTCCATGATCCGGCAAGAGAATGAGGTTCTTCGACCATCCACTCCATTAATATTCTATTGCATATATTATTCTACATTTATACCCAAAACAATAACAGGTATCAATAAACTCATAAACAACACAAGCACATTAAATTCATAAGAAACGAACACTAAAAGTTACTTGCTTCGATTGAAATTGTTAGTGATTGCTGGTGCTTTTATAGTTGACAAAAACCACTTTGATTAGCAATAATCAAGGAAACCTTTATTGTAACAATGCAAACCAATTAACATATTCGCTTGACCGAAAAACTAATCCATGTAAAGCCATAATTCTTCCTTTGGTGGGAGTCTAGTCTCGTTCTCTTGCATTCATCTCCAGCCCTTTGCCTATAGCCTTTACCTCTTTCCTTAAGGCTTATGCCTTAGTTCATCTGTTTTCCCTACTTTTTTCAGTTTCAAGGAAGCATCATGTGTCCCTTTTCTGATGGATATATAGTCCTTAATTTCCTAGCTTTTCTTCTGTCTCCATCTCCATCCCGTTCCTTTTTTGTTTTATCTTTCTAACTTTTTAGTATTTTAGATCTTTTCAATTTTAATCCCTACAGGTATGGTCTCAAAAATATCTGATCTGTCAGCTACACCAAACCTCCTACTATGTATCCCGTTGGCTCATTTTTCAATGATCAACTATCTCCTCTTTCTCACCACTAGAGAAGGTTGATTTAGCTGAATCTACACTTTTCGAAGCAGCTTCTTTGGCCTTATCCAATACTGACTTGTAAATTTCCCGGGAACGGGTGTTTGGCCCCCTCATTTCCCATGCAAGAGTGTCTTCGGTTGTAATTCCCGATTTCGGGTTTTTTTTTACCCGTTGTAGAGAAGCCGATAATTCATTTATCGGCTTCAATGATGCCGATAAATGGTTTATCGGCTTCTTTACAATTCGAAAATCGACCGTTGGAGCTTTACAGACAAGACGATAATTCATTTATCGGCTTCTCTGTAGAGCCCTATATAACAATGCACCGCGCGGAGAAATGAGGGGAGAAGCCTCATTTTTTCCAAAACATCTCAATTCTCTCCAAATCCTCTCCTCTAAAATCCTTTGTTTGCATAGGAACTATAGTATGACTGATCAATATGATATGGGTGAGCATGGTCCGGTGGAGTCGCAGCCGTTCAGTTTGCAGACGACACATATATCTGCTGCGTATGCCTCCAATGACCCGGTTAGTATTACTAATTAATGTATATTGTAATAATTTACATTTTTAGTGTATTTAGATATTTGATATAGTGGTAATCGATGCAATAATTATAGTATCTCTGTATTTAACTAGTATTAGTAATTTTATTATTGTTTGGTATTATTTTGATTGTAGTATCTGTCTGTGTAACCGTAATTCTTTTTAATTGTTAATTCAATATAATTACTTAGTTTGTAGATCATATGAGTTAATTGTAGGTAACGTAGCATAACATTTTTTGTAAATTACATTCTAAATGATTATATATGGTTTAGTTAAATAACATTTACTATAACTAGTTGTTTAGTCTAATTATTATCTGTCCGTGTAACATTAATTCTGTTTAATTATTAATTCAATATAGCTGCTTAGTTTATAGACCGTATTAGTTAATTGTAGGTAACGTAGCATAACAATTTTTGTAAATTACATTGTAAATGATTATATATGGTTTAGTTAAATAACATTTACTATATGTAGTTGTTTAGTCTAATTATTATCTGTCCGTGCTACATTAATTCTGTTTAATTATTAATTCAATATAGCTGCTTAGTTTAAAGACCGTATTAGTTAATTGTAGGTAACGTAGCATAACAATTTTTGTAAATTACATTCTAAATCATTATATATGGTTTAGTTAAATAACATTTACTATATCTAGTTGTTTAGCCTAATTATTATCTGTCCGTGCAACAGTAATTCTGTTTAATTATTAATTCATATAGTTGCTTAGTTTATAGACCGTTTTAGTTAATTGTAGGTAACGTAGCATAACAATTTTTGTAAATTACATTCTAAATCATTATATATGGTTTAGTTAAATAACATTTACTATATTTAGCTGTTTAGTCTAATTATTAACTGTCCGTGTAACATTAATTCTTTTTAATTATATAATTTAATGTGTAGATGATTGTAATGTAGTTATTGTATTAATATTCAAACTTTTGTTATTTGTGCTCTATTAAATGGTAATTTGTATGGAATGTAGATGTATGCACAGTACCAAAATAGGAATTTGAAAACAAGATCCTGCTGGAAGGGTGCTACTACCCTACATGATGCTATACTTCCATACGTTGCTACAGCTGGTTTTTTTGGGCCAGCAAATATGAGATTGAATAACTGTACTGGCATCATCAGCGCTTTGATTGATAGATGGCGTCCTGAGACTCACACATTCTTGATGCCATTCGGGGAGGTTACCATAACCTTAGAGGATGTTAGTGTGCTTTTTGGGTTGCCTATTGAGGGGGAACCTATCTGTTTCCCACCAGTAATGTGGATGTTAATGCGGTGTGCCAGCGTCTTCTTGGTGATGTCCCCCCTACTCACAAGGGGAACCAGATACCCATTGCGTGGCTAGCTGAGAGGTTTGTGGAGACAGACGCTGACTTTGGTCAGCGTGACGCTATTGTTCATCAGCAGCACGCGAGCATATATTATGAGACTGATTGGAGGGTTTCTGTTTCCCAACTCTAATGGGGACAAGGTGGATGTCAGTTATCTGTTGCTGTTGGAGGATTTTGCCTACAGTGGGGGGCTTAGCTGGTGGTCCGCGCTCCTTGCACATTTCTATAGGGAGATGTGCAATGCCACCAAATTCGACACTAAGTATCTGAATGGCTGCAGTAAGTTGCTCACCGTCTGGGCATACGAGCGTATCCCTGCATTTAGGCCACGACTCACCCCAGATCGGATTAATCTTTCACCCCATCTTGCACTTGCTCATAGGTAACAAACTACACATTGTATGGTTGTTCAAATAATATTTTATTAAATTACTCTACAACCCTAATTTTATGTCATGTTGCAGATATAATGGCAAGGGAAATAGCATCAGCGCTTTCGCTGCGCGACAAACTCTGGACAATATGAGGATTCCACCGAGCGAGGGAGAGGTAATATAAAACTAAACCTTATTACAATACTAATTTATTTGTTATAATTTGTTTGCATATTTTTACTATTTATTTCGAAATATTCTATAGTGGATTTGGCAGCCGTACGGTGGCAGATCACCACATCCAGATAGGGTGGCTGTAGTGGTATTTTTAATCCACTACAACGTTGTAGAGGGTCACCAGCTGGACCGAGTACTGCGCCAGTTCGGGTATGATCAGCCTATTCCTGCTCCCCCACTCGACTGTGACATGCTCCATGTAATCACCAGAACCGGTAGGCCAGATGCGCGATGGTGGGAAATATTCCATGACCACATCCAGATGTGGAACAATATGAGTCATTTCCGGGTGATTACACCACAGACGCCAAGGAGCATTCCACTGGACAGGAGGAGCGCATATATGGTTTGGTTCCTCCAGTATTCTGTTGCTTGGTTCACTGTTGAGAGCAGGAGGAATGTCATCGTGGTAAGCATTTATTTAAATTGTTTGTCAGCTGTTCCTCTAGTTTGATAGTTGTATTGTTTTTTACCATTATATAACCCGTTGTTCTACCTGGTTGATCAGGCGTCTGTAGTGGAGCAGCTTCAGAGGATCCCTACTGATCCTAGTGTTCGGGGATATGCCACCAGACTTTCTCAGACTATTGATGTTGATCACTACCATCGGTCTGTGCCATTCCCCCAGGAGTTGTCACACAGGCGCCAGATAGGGTGGAGTTGCAGTACCCTGCTTATCAAATCAACGACAATCCTGGCCCCAGAGCTGCTAGAAGCCGACCGTACAGTCAGAGACGAAGAGGGCCGCGTGACTACGCACCACCACCACCACCACCCCAGAACTACCCTTCATCTCAGACACAGCTTTCCATTGTCCCTGTTGCAGACACTGAGGAAGAGGGATATCGGCCATCCTTTGAGCCACAGCCACCTTGTCAGCCAGAGCAGACCACCTATGGCCAGGTACCCCCTGATTTTGGTGCACACTTTGATGCTGGTGCGGGTTCATCGAACCAGGTTGCCAACATGACTACACAGGAGCTGGTCACTTTTTGTGAGCAGCTGATATATGATGACGCAGAATTAATTGGCGGATTTAACTGGACCAATTTAGCTGGTGGCGCACAACAACAAACTCAGATGGTTGTTGCTCCTTCATATGATCCGTCATCTTTGCATCAGCCTGCTCCTTCAGGTACACCACAGCAAGCTCCTCCCGCACCATCTGCATCAGCAGATCCAAGTACACCTGCTGGGGAGCAGGAAAATGAGGAAGATCGGGGGATGTGGTTAAGGGGCACACACTCTAGGTTTAGGAATCGTAGAATTTTTAATCCAGATTTCACTAATCCTTAGTTTATGAACAATGTCTATGTAGTTTTGCATTGTTTTATCGCTTGTTCTTTTATTTTAAAGTTATTAGTTTAAGGATTTGTCATTGTCTTTAAATTTTTAAAAACGTTGATTTATTTGTCTACTTTGAGCATTCTTTTGGACCATTTGCGGAAATCGTATCGGTATAAATTTTTGGTACATTGATGTTTGTATGTACTACTGCATTCATACAAAATTTGGAGCACAACGGGAATCATTTGGTTGTCCAAACTGTAAGCGCAAAGTGGCACCGGAGTGCAGTTTTTTAATATGCATTTTTTGTGTCGGTTCGCGACTTTGGTCATTCTTTTCAATAGGTTGCCGCTGTCCGTTGGCCACCAATTTTTGATACAATGAAGTTTGCATGTAGTACTACATTCATACAAATTTTGGAGCACAACGTGAATCATTTGGTGGTCCAAACTGTAAGCGCAAAGTGGCACCTGAGTGCAGTTTTTTAATATGCAGTTTTTGTGTCAGTTCGCGACTTTGGTCATTCTTTTCAATAGGTTACCGCTGTCCGTTGGCCACCAATTTTTGATAAAATGAAGTGTGCATGTAGTAATACATTCATACAAATTTTGGAGCACAACGTGAATCATTTGGTGGTCCAAACTGTAAGCGCAAAGTGGCACCTGAGTGCAGTTTTTTAATATGCAGTTTTTGTGTCGGTTCGCGACTTTGGTCATTCTTTTCAATAGGTTGCCGCTGTCCGTTGGCCACCAATTTTTGATACAATGAAGTGTGCATGTAGTACTACATTCATACAAATTTTGGAGCACAACGTGAATCATTTGGTGGTCCAAACTGTAAGCGCAAAGTGGCACCTGAGTGCAGTTTTTTAATATGCAGTTTTTGTGTCGGTTCGCGACTTTGGTCATTCTTTTCAATAGGTTGCCGCTGTCCGTTGGCCACCAATTTTTGATACAATTAAGTGTGCATGTAGTACTACATTCATACAAATTTTGGAGCACAACGTGAATCATTTGGTGGTCCAAACTGTAAGCGCAAAGTGGCACCTGAGTGATGACGACACTATTCCAAGCTGTACCCCTTTTATAATTACATTTTTTCCTGCTACATTACAATAGAATACAATTCCTTATCTTGGAATATTGTCTTTGCCAAAAAAATGATGCTTTAATTATTCCTTGCATGTGATGTATCGTGTGGAATTCCAACTGCGGTGTTTGAAAGCAATTTTTATTCGTTTGTTGAAAACAAAAAAAATGTAATCACATTTCATTACTAAAGACAACAGATAAAGAATTAGATGCAGATGATGGCAGACAGGATTAATCAGATAAATTTCCCCCGTCCACCAATGCATTTCAATTTTATTCTCACGGTATATATTCTCTCTTATCCTATGCATATAAATACAACAAGCGTTTTTCTTTCACTCACATAGATAACTACCCACATCCGTTGTCATTACAATATTACATAACTTATCCATATCTGTTACTGAACTCCCTCATCGCATTTCATCAATGGAGATCCCTTGCACTATATTGCTTGATGCTGAGCCAATCACCAACGATTCAGGTCTGTATTTTGCCAGAACATATTCCACTGAGCATTTCGATTTGGATATCGAAATGGATATTACGTTCGCCGAGTTTGACAATGTTGTAGAGACTAGGTTGAAAGAGCGTTACGGTTACAATTGTGTCGTTGAATCGATACTTCATCGATTACTGTTGTGTTCCCAGCCACGCCCTGTATGGGGGCCATTGGAAATAAAACGAGATGTTCACGTTCAAACAATGATTGAACGGTTCGTTTATAATCAACAGTTTTATACTCGATTAGAATTCTATGTGGTGTATGCATTTAGGGAAGTTACCCCACCACCACGTGATAATTTCGCGAGCATATCCTTCGCAGAAGAGTATAATGAAGATTGCTGTTCATATGGCAGCGAAGACGAAGGTTAATATGTTGGTGGATGATGCATATCTCGTCCATTATAAGGCGTCAACAGAAGTGATATGTGGATACTCCTATGATATATGTTCTTTTTTAAAGAAAGCACGTATAAGAAGATGATTAAGTATTAGTATGTCGTACTGTAATAAAACAGTGATGGATGTCATTGAATCGCTTTATGTATTTGGAATATTTCCTAAGCCAATAAAATGGTATTAACTCAATCTTTAGTCCTTGCTTATTTAACAAATGCAAATGTTAAGATAATTCATTACAACAGACAATGGGTAAATTACATTTTTTTGTTGTGCTTGCTAAAGGCACGACCTGTCTGAGCAGGAGCATAACTGGCTAATGCAATAACATACAATGAAAGTGGGGAATTAATTATAACTTGCATTCGGGCATCTTGTCCTTACATGTCCTCGTTGGCGACATAGCCCACAATGTCTTGTTTCACGCTCATAATTCTCATCCATTTCATTATGAATACGGGAGAATGTGGGCCGCCCTCTAACGTTGCGCATCATTGCAGGATCAGGAACAATGCGAAGTCCGGCGTATATGGGCCACTTGCCTTGATTTCCTAGTGGCACAAACTTGTTCTCGCTGTAAGCCTGTATCATCGTTTCAAGTCTGTAAACTGGATGAACGTAGTTCCTCCAGTCCAGGGCGGTAGTACAACACACAGCCATGACATGTGAGCATGGATACTTAAACGCCTGCCATTCACCGCATTCACATTCCCTAGAGTTAATTCGCACTGCAAATTTGCCTTTGTCACGCCTTAAGTTCGGATCCCCATTGTCAACCACCTCAAACACCAAATCCATAGCATCGATAACAACCACACGGTGGTAGTTGGCAAGTGTTTGGTTCTCACCTACTTTCTCCAGTAGGTGTTTGGTGAAAAACAACCCACTATTCCTTTGTGCAGTGTAAGTTTCTAAGTTATCTCGAAAGTAATCAATTAACTTGTACAAAGTGCTTTCAACAATAGCTGTTACCGGTAAGAGCCGTACCCTCTTCAACACCCCATTCATGCACTCTACCAAGTTAGTAGTCATATGGCCCCACCTTTTGCCATCATCATACGCACGTGACCACTTCTCAGGGGGCAGCTCATTGAAAAATGGAGGAATTGAGGGGTGTAGAGAAAGTAAGTGATTTAATCTGTCCTGAACTATATCCCTTCTGAAATAGTAGCCTGCACAAGAAATTTTATCAGATTAAGAGATACAAAAAGATGAAGACATACAAATCTCTCACAATTACCTGTGTTGATGAGATACTTCTTCCACTCCTTGTTTCCAAATCTTGTCTGAAAGTTTGAAGCAATATGACGAATACACAAGAAATGTTGGGCATAAGGAGGAAGCCAGTACTGTTCTTCCCTCATTATTGACATTATAGTTGCGGCCCGATCCGTAATAACTGCCACATCGTTCCTAGCTCCAATGACTATGTTGCGAACACGGTCAAGAAAATATTTCCAATCGTCTCTAGATTCGCTAGCAACAATAGCAAAGGCCATTGGTATTATCTTGTTGTTACCATCTTGAGCCACAGCAACCAATAATTTTCCTTTGTACTTACCGTACAGGTGGGTGGCATCTATTTGAAGTAGAGGTTTCATATACTTGAAAGCAGTGAGGCATGGCCCAAATGCCCAAAAACAACGCTTAAACCGCCTAACAGAAGTGGTCTGAGTTTCATCTTCAAACACAACAGTTGACTCTAGGTCGACATACGAATTAGGTATAGTGTGTTTGATGGTTATGATATACCTGGGTAATTCGGTAAATGACTGCTCCCAATCACCATAGACCCTTCTTATCGCTTCAGCACGGCCTAACCAAGCTTTCTTGTAGCTAATCTTCCTTTTATATTCTGAGCGGATAAGTTGAATCACAGTCTTCACTTGTAGAGCAGGATTCTCTTTGATCCTTGGTATCATGACTTCAGCTATGAAATTGTAAGTCAAAAAACGATCATTACTCTCGTCTAGGGCTGGAGCACATGTGTGAGGACTGAATTTCCGTATCCGCCATTCAAATGAATTCTTTAGCAGCGCACTCGAAATCTGAAAGTGCACCCTTGTCGGCACCTTAAGGTGTAAATTCTCCTGTTATTCTCGGGAGCAATGAAATCTACGTTTCTCTCCAAGTGATACTGTTTTACTGCAGTCACAAGA
Source organism: Limonium bicolor (assembly GCA_023374045.1). Taxonomy (NCBI): domain Eukaryota; kingdom Viridiplantae; phylum Streptophyta; class Magnoliopsida; order Caryophyllales; family Plumbaginaceae; genus Limonium; species Limonium bicolor. Next base: position 374,648,704 of record CM041778.1, on the reverse strand, counting down.
ACATTTTTATCAGCAAATTCTTGCCCCATGACGAACTCTTGACCTGGCCTCCAGTATGGCAAACCGCGTCGATCAATGTCTGATGGTATCTGGCTTATGGCCTCTAAATCCACTTGCGATGAGAACGGGGCTGCAGGAGTGTACGGTGTGGAGGGCCCAGCTTCATCAACCATGTCGTCGTCGTCAGGTAAATCTTCTGGCTCCATCTCAGAATCATCATCCGAAGTCTGTAGATTTTCATCTTCGGCTTGTTGATGCTGGGAAAAATCATCATCGGTTTCATTGTCTTCCTCCGGAGAAGGGGTAGTCACATGCTCGAACTCAACTTGCACAGCCACGTTATTCAGCAAGTCTGAATTCTTGATGAAGTTCGATATCATCAGCTTCACCCGGGAATCGCTGGTAATTTTGAGTGGAAGATATGAGCAAGTTGGATATTTGTTCTCCAACTTTCTGCAAACCATGTCGGTGATGACATAATCTCCCCCTAACTCCAAGTCGACAAGATTTTTGACGGTATCTTTGAATGATTGATATGTGGAAGACTGGGGAATTTCACAATGGATAAATTTCGACCAATTGGGATTTATATGAAAATAAATACCATCTGGATTGTATTTGAGCTCTACATTTAGGTACAGAGTACATGGGATATCCATATCAAATATGTATAGCAAATGGTTGAAAGAGTGAGGAATGTGTAAAGAGAAGGAAAAATAGGAACAAGATAGCAATGAAGCAGCAGAAGTTTGAAGAGCCATTCAGTCGTTTATATAAGTTCATACCAGAAATTCGACCGTTGGGCATTTGTAGAGAAGCCGATAATTCATTTATCGGCTTCAATGATGCCGATAAATGAATTATCGGCTTCTCTACAAATGCCCAACGGTCGATTTTCGAATTGTAAAGAAGCCGATAAACCATTTATCGGCATCATTGAAGCCGATAAATGAATTATCGGCTTCTCTACAACGGGTAAAAAAAAACCTGAAATCGGGAATTACAACCGAAGACACTCTTGCATGGGAAATGATGGGGCCAAACACCCGTTCCCGGGAAATTTTCCCGTCACCAGTGGTTCCGATGTGCTCCTCCTTGTCCTTTGTAGGTTGAGGTGGATCTTCAGCAATGTGGACGATTTCTATTGGCTCTGTGGTTGTTGCTTCCTTGTCACCAGCTGGTGAACGATGATCAACTGTTTTCACGATGTTTGTGATATGCTCGTCGTTGGATGTAGGTTCAGTTACCTTATGTTGTGTTGTGACATAATTGTACGTAGTTATATATATAATTCATCACAATAATTGATGATACATTAAGCAATATAAATATATTAATCAAGCAAGGGATCAAACTATAGATTGATTAAATATGATGAAAATCGGAGATATTAGAAACTAGCAAGTGAAGGAAGACAACATACCTTTAAGGCGTCCATGTTCTTGCGGTAGTTGAAGGAGATAAAAGAAAAACAGAGCTTCTATTCAACCTGCAGCTGCAAATATAGATGATGATGATGACCGAATTCTGATTATTTCTTCTTTCTATTGATCTTTGTTTTGACAAATGATACTTGGTTGTGGCTATATAGCAAGACCAACGCATGTATTCATAGGGATCCAAGTGACGTGTACAGTATGAGATGACTAATCATACAACGACAGGTATAAAGTTGAATAATTTTTTTTTTATCACGATAATATATTTTTAGTGGTTGCTTTTGTCGCCATATCTCCACGTCCCGACCCTAAGCTGGTAGACGGGTGATGGGTTGATTAAAATTTAAAAGCACGCAACTCCGTATGAAAAGAAGGTCGATTCAAACTTGTTATCTATTGTAAAAATACAATTTGTGTACATATATATTTTGTTTTAAAATATCTTAATGTTAGAATTAATATATTTATGTTTCATTAATCTTGAAATCATTTACATATTATTGTTTAAATTATACATAATTATCTTGATTCAACTGAAATTTGTTTATCAGCAGTAAACGAACCAATATAAGGATAGCTAGTCCATTGTAGACACCTCATCTATTATTTAAAAAAAAAAATATCAATGTGATTTGGTTTGCTGTCTATGGTATTTTTTTAATAAGTGACACTGCAAGGACAACTAATTTGATGAGTGACATCAGAAAGTACTATAGCCTATGAAGACCAGCACAAACACGATATTACATTTGGGTAACCAAATTAAGAAAGAAACAACCTTACACTTAGGATTACAACGAAAACTAAAAGAGTTGGTTAACACTACACTTTGACCCTAACACGTAGACTTCGTTGGATTATGACTCAGACAACAGATGGACTCGTGAATTTTGAAGCCGAGAAGAAAACATGGACGTTCACAGCTTGACCATCTTTGAGCGCTTGATTCACGAAAAGGTGAAGCCGACCCGCTTGATAACCGCCTGAATAACTTGATTGTATCTATCACATTTTGTTTTCCAATAACTACTACATATCCAGTAAACAAATCTTACCCGTTCAAACTTGTATTTTCTTTTTAGTGTTGGATTGCTAGAGTATGTTAGAGTATGATATCAGTATATATGTTGTTGGTTATATTTATTTAAGTGATAAATAAAACAATATTTATTTATTAAATATTAATTTCAACCAATGTCAAATAAATATAGATAAGAATATCGTGAAGAGATGATGAGTATTATTGAGAATGGGCCTTGGTTTGTCCAAGGGAACCACCCGCTAGTCCTGAGGTTCTGGTCCCCGGGGTGTAAACTGGATCTAGCTAATCTTGCCTCGATTCCGGTGTGGATCAAGCTCCCCAATCTAGATCTATAGTTTTGGTCCCTTAGAATGCTGGGTAGGATTGCGAGTAAGCTAGGGAAGCCAATACTTGCTGATAAGCTTACTGCTAGTAAGGAACGAATTGGCTTTGCGAGGATTCTTGTGGAGATTGATACGAGAAGTAAACCGAAGGATGAAATTGTTCTAGAAGATGGAGAGGGGTTTAAATATGTTCAAAGAATTATCTATGAATGGCGTCCTTGGTATTGTGAGGCTTGCCGGTGTTTGGGTCATTCCTCTAATCGCTGCCCGAAGAAAACCACTGATAAGCAGGAAGAGAGGGAGGATGTTAGGGTTATGGGAGAAGAGAATAGTGGGGTGGACGATGTTCAGGTGGGGAAAGCGCCGGACGTTGTGTGTGCTCAGGGTATGAATTTACAGACTGTGAGTGCTGCTAGTACAGAGAATCGTGAAGGTTGGACGGTGGTAGGTGGGAAGAAGAGTGCGAGGAATGGAGTTAAACAGGGAAACTGTTCTGCTGACGCTTCATTACCTAATCGGTAAGATCCAGATCACAGCCTGGAATATCAGAGGGTTGAATACCATGAATAAAAGAGTAGCAGTGGACCGTTGTGCTATTGAGAATAAAGTTACTATGTTTGCTGTATTAGAAACTTGGATTAGAGGTAATAAATTTGATAGTACTGTTGGATGGTTTAATCAAAAGTGGAAGTTTATCTCTAATGTTGATAAGGATATCAACTGCAAAATTCTTTTATTGTGCGATGAGAGTTTTGGGATGTGCAAGCTTGCGTGATTTCTAATCAGATCATCCACTGCAAAGTAAGGTTGAAGAGCAGTGTGAGTTTTTTCTGGTTATCTGCAGTCTATGCTGCTAACTGTAGCTATGTGAGAGATAGTTTGTGGGAGGACTTGAGAAGTGTGGGTCATGGTGTCCTTGAACTGTGGATTATTATGGGAGATTTTAATTGTATGCTTAAGGGCAATGAGAAATCTGTCTGTAATGCAACTCCTTCAGAGGTTGATGATCAGTTTGTGTCTTGTGTGAGGGATATTGATGTGCATGATCTTAATTTTGCTGGGTCTTTTTATACTTGGACGAATAAGCATATTAAAGATCCCCATTTCAGAATCTGCTGTAAATTGGACAGGGTGTTAGTTAATAATGCTTGGATCTGTGAGTATGTTAACTTTCATGTGCTTTTCTGCCCTCCTGATATTTCTGATCATTCTCCAGCCTTGATTATGCTAGACAAGAGTTGTGGGAGAATGCCTTTTTTGTTCAGATTTTGAAATATTTGGGTTACTGATGACAGTTACTTTGATATTATTAGAGATTGTTGGAATGAAGAAGTTAAGGGCTGCCCAATGTTTAAAGTTGTTCAGAGGTTGAAGAGGATCAAAGCTAAGCTTAAAGTTTTGGATAAAACTAAGTTTAGTCATCTGAGAAAGAGGGTAGATGATAGACAAAAAGAATTGCATAAGATTCAGGAAGAAATGCAGAGTGACCCGTTTAACCCATGTCTGATTGCTAGAGAAAACGAGTTAATCTGTGATTATAAATAGACTATGGATTTGTTGCAATCTCACATTTCTCAGCAGACCAAGATTGATTGGATTCAGATGGGGGATGAATCCAGCTCTTATTTCTATAGAATCATTAATGGAAGAAGGCATTCTTCTAAAATACACCTAATGGAACATGAGCAGGGCTTGAGGTTGGAATCTGATGCGGAGATATAGAAGCATATTGTGGATTTCTTTCAAAATCTCTTGGGTACTAAACTGAATTATAGAGAGAGTTGTAATCAGAATACTTTCTTAAAAGGGGAAAGAGTGTATGATGATCTTAATAATAGTCTTTTGCTCCCTGTTACTAATAAAGAAATTTGGGAGGCTTTAAACTCTATTAAGAATTCTAAGGCACCAGGGACGGAGGGATTCAATTCCCTTTTCTTTAAATCAAGCTGGCATTTGGTGGGTGGTGATATCAGAAGAGCTATTAAAGAGTTTTTTGAGAAGGGTAAGATCCTGAAGCAAGTTAATACCACGATGATTTCCCTTGTGCCTAAGGTTGATAATCCTACTAAGGTGAAAGATCTGAGACCTATTGCATGTTGCAACGTTCTATACAAAATCTTGTCCAAAATCATCACTAACAGGTTGAAAGGCGTTCTTCCTTGGATTGTTAGTGATTGCCAAGGGGCTTTTGTTACAGGAAGAAGTCTGTCACATAATATTCTTCTCTGTCAAGAAATAATACAAGGCTACAAAAGGAAGAACATTTCTCCTAGATGTGCTTTCAAAATGATATACATAAAGCATATGATAGTGTGAGTTGGGAATTTTTGGAAGAAGTTATGTCAGGTTTGGGATTTCATGAGACAGTTATCAGGTGGATAATGTGCTGTGTTACTTCCCCTTGCTATTCCATTTTGATAAATGGTCAAAGCTGTGGTTTCTTCAAGGGTGAGAGGGGTTTAAGACAGGGAGACCCCCTTTCTCCCCTCTTGTTTGTTTTATGTATAGAGTACCTGAGCAGGATGCTTTATGAAGTTCAAGAGGATCCCAATTTTAATTTCCACCCGAAGTGTGGCAAAATAGGTCTAAATCATCTCTGTTTTGCTGATGATTTACTGATCTTTTGTAGAGGAGATGTGGGTTCAATTGAAATAATTAAAGGTATCCTGGACAAGTTCTCTTGTGTTTCAGGTATGAGGGTTAGTAACCAGAAGTGCAAAGTTTATTTTGGTGGGGTTAGTGAGATGGAAAAAAGAAAGATCCTGGATATCCTGAACTTTGAAGAAGGTGTTTTACCTGTCAGATACTTAGGTGTCCCTTTATCGACACATAGATTGGTGAAGGATGACTACACTCCACTCATCAATAAAATGACTGCTAGAATTTCTCATTGGGCTGCGAGGAAACTCAGTTATGTAGGAAGACTGCAATTAATAGAGAGTACTTTGATGAGTATTCAAAGATTCTGGGCTCACATTTTTCTGTTTCCAAGCAATGTTGTGCAGTTAATCATTCAAAAGTGTAGGAGCTTCTTGTGGAGTGGTACTGAGAATTGTAGGAAAGCGTTAGTGGCGTGGGACAAAGTGTGCAGGCCGAAGAGTAATGGTGGTCTAGGAATAAAAGAAGTTTTATCCTGGAATAAGGCTGCTATTCTTAGTAATCTGCTAAGGATTTTTGAGGAAATGGTGCATCAGTCTGCTCTTAGCAGATGGTGTAGGGTGTATATCATGGGAAATGAGTCTTTCTGGACTATAAAAATCAAAGGCTCTCACGCCTACTGGTGGAAAAGTTGTATTAAACTCAGAGATGAAATCATAGCTGGTAATTTGCAAGAAGAGTATGCTACAAGAGCTGATGATCAGGGCAGTCTAGCAGCAAAAGAAATATATGAAATGATTCATCCTGCTTCTTCTGGTGACGGCTAGGACCAGATTATTTGGACAACATTCTGCACTCCTCATGCCTCATTTATCTGGTGGCTTGCCTGTCAAAACAGGTTGGCAAGTAAAGACAGAATGAAAGCTTGGAAGTTTATAGTAAATGATCAATGTGAAGTTTGTGGTCAAGTTGAGACCAGAGATCATTTATTTTTCGAGTGTAGCTTCAGCAGAGAAGTTTTTACTAGGATTCTTCAGGTCTAGCTGAAGTGTAAGTTACCAGTGAATTTCTTGGAGTGCATGTTTTGTTTATGGAGTTAAATTCAAAGGGTTCGATAGTTTATAAACTGAGATGCTCTGCAGTGGGTACCTCAGTTTACTACATTTGGAAGGCTAGAAATGACAGGATATTTTTGAATTCGAAGCAGGATGTAGAGAGGTGTGTCTCTAATATTTGATCGGAACTTAAACTAAGATGGAGTTGATTTAAGTTTCCAGTAACAAGGAGAAATCTTAAGATTTGTAATAGCTTTGGTATTCTTGAATTTTTGGGGAGGAGCTAACTGTTTGCTCATGGTTTTGATCTATAGTTTGGTTCTTAGGTTGTAAATACTTTACTCCTTTTTGCAATATAGCTTACCTTTTCATTAAAAAAAGATGATTTTGATGAGGTGAGTCACCCTTGGGACTGCTGGCCAGGATGAGATATTTTGATGGGTTTGGTTTGACCATTGACCAAGTTAAGTGAGAATAAGGCCTTGTTTGGCACTATTTGGTACTATTCACAAATTGGTGCACATTTTTGATTTTTTTATTTCTTTGAATTAGGCTTCCTAATTCAATACATTACAGTACATAAGTTAACTATGATGTATACAAGCCATAATAACCACCCATAGTCAATTTCTAGACACTTTCATAAAAATGTGTTTTAAGGAGTTTTAAGACACAATTTTATGTTTTAACTCATTCTAGAGTTTGATTTTCTTTGGTAATGGTTTTATCATGTTCTTACCTCAGATATAAGTTTTAGGAATCCACTTTGGACCCTAATTGAGGTTACCCAATCCCTTAGGTTGATTGAAGCACATTTTTACCCTAAGTGATTTTTAAGCATATTCTTGCTTGTTTGTGATCTTAGATTATTCCTCAATAATCTAAAGGCATACTTTAACCTTATTAATCATTAGTTAACCTTTGATTAACTCTTTCATTTAATTAATTCATGATTAATTAATGTTACATGACCTCCACAATACCTAAGCTTATTTCCTACTGTAACACCCCTAATCCTAAACCTGTAATAAACGTCGCGAGTCGTAGCAAAATAAATAACGTCGCAGCGGAAAATAAAACTATCTAACCTTGGTGTTACACGCCGTTACTCACCCTTGTGAGCAACAAGGCATCCAAACTCTATCCATCAACTAAACAACGCTGTGATGAAGGGATACTGAGCACCTTAATTATTACAGACCAAATCTAAACTTAAATGAGCAACTAAACAAAATACAACAACCTCCAAAACACAGTTCGTAACAAACAACAAGTGTTTATTAAAACACAGCTGCTACCCTGTTTCCCGCACTCCGGCTTGTATATTCTTCAATGACCTGAAATGTTTGGCCCAATGAAGGGCTCAGCAAACTATGCTGGTATGCTAAATGTAGTCCTGAGTCATCTAGATTTCCTTAAGTCGTTTTAGCCATCTTGACATTAGATTCATTACAGATAATCCGGTTTACAAGAATAACAGAAGTACTGTAAACACTGAGCAATCACACAACAATTCACCTGCAACACACAGTGTATGATAATACACATCAAACAATAATCAACACCAGACAAGACATAAATATTTAACAACTGACTTGTTAGTAGGTCACATGACCCTTAACCTTTTAAACCAACCATTTAATAACCTGTGAAAATTGACAATATGCCCACTGGGTTCCAAAGGAACCGTTACCAGCTGACCTTATGGCCCTGGATAAGTATTGACCGATCCGGTCGAAACTGTGCACCAACGGCAGTGCATTCCGCCATCCCCGAATGTGGCTGATGGATTTCCTTTGAGTGACTCCCCATTGAAGTCTCTCGTAGTGATCACAATGCGCAACCAGAAAGTCGAAACGATCCGGATTCCTCTCATTATAAGTTAGTCCTTTTTGTCAGTGACATAATAACTCATACTTGAATCAAGACTATAACAATAGACCTTTGTTAGGTTCAACAATACCTGTAGGTCAGTTAGTCTCTTTTTTTTTCCAGTTTAGATGTATAAACTGTTTAGTCACAGGACATTCGCGTATAAAAAATACAACGCAACAATTTAAGCAATACTGCGCACAATATCATTCACATAAAATCATAGATATCGTTCTTTGAACATTTAAGCACATAATGTCTGGACCTTAGGATAATCCTTAGGACATTCAGACCACACAATTAACATACCGTTCACCGGGGTAATAGCTAGCTTGACAACACGCACTCTAGTAACACTTCTCGTACACTGTTGTTCATGCATGCAATAACGTACATTTTTAATATGACTATCAATAATATTACAGTACAGTCACCGTAGAACTTATTCTCGTTGTATACTAACTCTGTATGTTATTTACTTTCCCCGGTTATTTAAACAGTAGCTCTAGAAACCCTAACGGTTCATCATTTCATGTGAAGTTCACATGTGATAATGAATTATCTTTATACGGCATACCTTTATCCCATTAATTATATATCCATAATTATTCCCACTTACCATTTATATCGTATCATGTAGTTACCTATGTTATAACCACTTTTATTTTACAAACCTCATATTATATTTCATAATATACCATAATACATTATATTACATAATCTTAACTCCTTTCTTTATTAAATTATCAAAACCACCATAATAATTCGGTATTTATAACTTGTACCCAACAACTTTTATAAATCATCAAATATCCTTATAACTTCTATAATTTACTATTTAACCACACTAATTTTCGGTAATTACATTTATGCCCATAAATTTTCACAAATCATTATATGTCCATTCAAAGTCTCGTTTTTGCAACACCTTTTTCCTTATTCACAATTTAACCCTTAAACTTTATATAAGTTACATATTAACTTATAAACTATAGTTTTAACATCTAATTTTTCTTAATTACCAAATATACCCCTATAGTTTCGCAAATTGCATAACCGCCCATAACTAAATTCGGTTTTCAATTTATATTTCCATAAATTACATATTCACCCCAAAACTTTTATAAACTTAATATTTTATGTCATAAATCATTTTAACCCAAAGCTTTTGGTCAACACTTTGACCAAGACTTAATTCCTTAATTAATACTTCAATATACCCATAAAATCATTTATATTTTCGGTAATATCCCAAACTTCCCAATAATCACAAAATAGTCCCAAAACTTTATTAAATGTTATTCTTAACACTTAAACACTTATTTAAATTCACCAAAATTCATAATATTAATTCCTATCTTATATTATACCACAAATACACCAAGTAATTCCTTATATTCTCAGAAATCTTTATTTGGACTCTAAACTTTTCAAAATTACATTTTAACCACATAACTTATTAAAATAGCCATTTAAATACTTGTAACTATTTTTAGTGTTCCAAAAATTTATAAAATAAGTTAATACACTTATATGTATTTCAAAATTCACCAAACTTATTGTAATGCTCTCGGCCATAATTAAAATTCATCATATGGTTTTAAAACTTGTTTTAAACTTTATAATATGTATATATAATTGTATATAAGCCATATAACACTTCTAAAAATTATACTAATGACTTAGAATGATTATAAACTAAAAATAGAACATAAAATTCCTAGACTTCACGGTTTGAATAATTGTGTACATAATTAATCTTTTAATGACCTACATATATACCTTAAGGTAATAATCTTACCTTATATGTTATAAATCATTTTCTTGACAATATAACCTATAGTTTTCGGTTCTAATTTATTTAAAGGTTAAACAAAACTTTTATACTAAAGTTTGAAGCTTAAATCAAACTTAAACTTAATAAACCTCATTTATATAAACTTACCCTTAAATCAAGACAATTCTTGTGCTTGATTTTTCCTTGAATTTCCAAGCTCCTCAAATGCTTATTTGAAGTAGATAATTCGAACTCCTTGTACATATATAGGAGATTTATTTGTTAGACTTCTAACAAGAGTTATAAATAATATTTGTAGAAATTTTTATAAGAGTTTACCTTAGGAATTTATCAAGGTATTTTTGATACACCTTGAGATGGTTGTAGATCCAATTTTCCTTCATGAAATAATGAAGAGAGTATGGATTTAGGAGGCATATATTTTCGGACATATAGAAGGGAATTGTCTAAGGTTTTCAAACATGAAAATACCTTAGATTAACCTTGATTACTCCTTGAATTGATGTTGAATCAAGACAACTCCTTGGAGAATAATTGATGGCGAATTCTTGCAAGCTTGATAGGATTATTCTTGCTTCAAGACTTGATAAAATTAACTAGGAAATTACATTAAAATGGTGTTAGGAATTATTACACCATTAATAGAGTTTATTAGCATTTATGAGTTAAGTTAGGAATTGTAGAAGAGAGCAAAGAGGGAGCTTAGAATTGACTTACCAATTCGGTGTGGATTGGCAAGGAATGAGAAGCAACTAACGTGAGTTAATAAGGTAAGCTATAGAATAATTTTGTGTTATTATTTTATGATTACATTTATTTAATTACCAATTGTTACATAATTAATTCACCATTAATTCATAGCTTAAGTAGCCAAACGGCTATAGTGGTAATAAGAATCTCAATTGTTTCCTTTTGGTGCTGCACCACGATCACAAAGAGTGGATGCCATTTAATCTTGGTTTTGTTTTATAATTGAGCACATGTCTAGGCTAGTTACTTATATAATTATTGAGCACTCATTGATTAATTGGTGCAGGTTGATCGTAACAACTGGAGCAGTGGTGCACTATCAAAATGGTTACTCCACTCGTACCAACTGGGCGGCTAAAGGAATGGACCATTTGCATTCAGGTTAGTAAATTATATTAGATTTTGTTTATTAAACTAACTAATCCTATGGTAGCTTATTTATTTAACTGACTTGTTTTGTTTTGCAGTGGTCATGATCGGCGCAGACATGGAGCAGATGGAGATCGGTTATGGGATGGAGAATCAAACAACACACCATGCACTCACGGTAATGTGTTGTTTGGTAAGTTAAACTTTGTTTAATAATTCCAATTACCTTATATTGTCTTGTAGGTATACGAAGTGGAGAAGCTTTATTAGGCTGCTATTATTGCTTCATTATCATAAACAACTTGCTAGGATGAGTCATCTTAGCATGTTACATAATTTGTAATCAAACTAGCCAAAATAGACTAGTAATCACGCCTACATTGGAGGTCAAATGAGACTTATTTTTCATTTGATTTTTGTTACACTATATTGTACTAAGACCATACTAGTATGTGTAATAGGTTCCAGCATTTAATTGGCACATTTTTATTATGGAAAAAGATGAAAGTTTTAAGGTAAAAATGCTGATTTTAGGTACCTTTTTGACCTAAAAATCGCCCCCATATAAATTATGAGTTTAGTGTTGTAATCAATTAATTTAGATGGTAATTTTATCCACTTTTAAGTTTATCAACTCGTGGCTCCTCAAAACTTAAAGGCATTTGCGTAAAACGCATTTTTGTGACACCCGAAGGTGTATTTTTATGCTTTAAGGATTTTATAAGAATTAATTAGTCGCTATGTGTTTCATGTGTTTATCTACATTGTTTATAGCCAATAATAATATGTTGAAGTGTTACCTTGAGTTATATAGGGTTATATAAACCCGTAACACAATTTTTAGGTTACCCGGGTAAAAAGGAGCGTTAAGAAACTCCCCCGAGTATTTTATCCTAAACTGAGAATTTTTCTTGACAAATTTGTCTTAAATGTTTATTAAGATATTATTATGCATTTTGAATGAGGTGTAATGCTTTACTTTATTTAATAAGGTATTTCCGGGACTTTCGGGTCTTAAGGGGCCTTTAAGAGAATTCCCGGGTATCTAATATTTTTACTCAGTTCCAACTGAGTACTTGTGTTCCAAAGGTCATATAATGATCCTTGGTTGACCTCATATGATTTTTATAGCTTATATAATTTATTACTTAAGGTCGGCTTTAACGCACGTTTTTGACCTTAAGGAGTTTTAGTGCGTTCTTAACGCTTGAGTGTTTATATACTCTTTTTAGGGTTTAATAATCCCCTAAATAATATATATTTATTATAATTTAATTATTTAAATGTCAGGGGTATTTCAGTCTACCCCCCTTAAAAGGACTTCGTCCCGAAGTCGTAACTTGTACATCCTATGGAATCAAGTTCCATGTCTATCCCTTGTACGCAATTCGAACATACATATGTCCAACATATCACAGTATAAATAGTCTAATAATTGTAAAGCAACAAGTGTCCATACTTCCTAGCTATCCCACAAGGTCCTCGCTGCACAAGTGCAATACCAAATCCTCAGTCCTACAGAGTGCAGAGGCGTAAACCCTTGACAGTAATTCCCTTGTGTGATTGCAGTAAGAATGAACACATCATAAAGTAAATAAGTAATTCCATAAACCATTCAACCAAGTGTCACATAGGACACACCACCACAAATTGTTACATAGAATGCAACCAATATTCATACAAACATTTGCACACATGCGCGACAACCAATCGAACAACCAAGTACAAACCAAAAATAGACTGCAGATATGCAAGTCGCATGTGGTGCTCTACCCCCCTTAAAAAGGGTTACGCCCACGTACCCCCACAAGTATACACAAAGCTAAGCGAAAAGTGTGGATACTTGTCTCGCATGGAGTCTTCTAACTCCCATGTCGCCTCCTCAACGTCGTGATTTGACCACTGAACTTTGACCATTCTAATGGTCTTGTTCCTGGTCTCCTAGCCTTGGAGTCTAAGATGGCGACTGGGGTCTCCTCAATCTGAGGTAGGATTAGCTCGAGTGTCTCGGGCTCTAAAACATACGATGGATGAGGCACATACTGCTTAAGCTGTGAAATGTGGAATACATTGTGCACTCTCCCAAGCTCAACAGGTAAGTCTAATCTGTAAGCTAATGGGCCCACTCGCTCCGTGATAAGGTACGGTCCTACATACTTCGGGCTAAGCTTGCCCTTCTGCCCAAACCTAAAGATTCCCTTCATAGGTGAAACTCTGAGGAAGACTCGATCGCCTACTGCGAACTCGATGTCTCTCCTACGAACGTCAACATATGATTTCTGTCTGTCTTGGGCTATCTTCATGTTTTTACGTATCTGCACGATGTCTTCCTTCATTTGGTCTAAGTACTCTGGCCCTAAGATGATGTTCTCACTGGGCTCGTCCCAACATAGTGGTGTCCTACATGGTCTGCCATACAGTGCCTGAAATGGTGGCATCTGAATGGATGCATGATAGCTGTTATTATAGGCAAACTCAATCAGATGTAGTCGATCTATCCAGCTTCCTTGGAAGTCTAAGGCACAAGCTCTGAGCATGTCCTCCAATGTTTGAATCGTTCTTTCACTCTGGCCATCTGTCTGTGGATGGAAGGCTGTACTTAGCTTCAGCTTGGTACCCAATGCCTCCTGAACCTGCTGCCAGAATCTGGAAACAAACCTGGAATCTCGATCTGACACGATAGATTTCGGTACTCCATGGTATCTAATAACCTCCCTCTGGAAGATATCTGCCAGCTTGGGGATCTTCCATGTGTCCTTGATCGGAATGAACTTAGCTACCTTTGTCAGTCTGTCGACGATGACCCAAATCATGTTAGCACCTCCTCTAGTCGGTGGAAGACCTACTACAAAGTCCATGGATATATCCTCGAACTTCCAGTATGGAATGAGCATCGGCTGTACTAAACCGCCCGGTCTCCGGTGCTCAAATTTCACCTTCTGACATGTCATACATCTCGCCACAAATTCTACAACATCCTTTTTCATGCCACTCCACCAGAAATGTAATTTCAAATCCTTATACATCTTTGATGACCCTGGGTGTACTGATAATGATGAGCAGTGAGCTTCCTGCAGTATCCTTTCCTTTAATTCCGGGCTGGACTCTGGAATGCACAAACGGCCATTCAGTCTGATCAACCCGTCTTCACTAAGTACAAAGTCATATTTCTGTCTCTCAAAGATGCCATCAGTCATCTGCTGTCTAATAGTCTTCATGTACTGGTCACTAGCCTGAGCACAACATACCTCCTCGATGAGGTCGTTGTCTCCTGTCATGGCAAATAATGAATGAGCTCTGCGGCTCAGGGCATCAGCAACTACATTTGCCTTACCCTCCTTGTACCTGAGGTCGATGTCGTAGTCCTTCAGAAACTCGACCCATCGCCTCTGTCTCATGTTAAGCTCCTTCTGAGTGAACAAATGTTGAAGGCTTTTATGATCTGAATAAACTGTCACTGTCACTCCATATAGGTAGTGTCGCCAGATCTTCAGTGCAAAAACAACTGCTCCCAGTTCTAGATCATGAGTCGGGTAGTTCTCTTCGTGTTTCTTCAACTGTCGTGATGCATAAGCAACAACTTTTCCATTCTGCATAAGTACACACCCAATCCCCGTGCCTGAGGCATCGCAATAAACTTCAAATCCGTCGGTCCCCTCTGGAATGGTGAGTATCGGTGCCGACGTCAGTAGGTCCTTCAGTTTCTGAAAGGATTGCTCACAATCTGCTGTCCATACAAATGGAGAATCTTTCTTCATCAGGCTAGTCATTGGTTTCGCTAGTTTGGAGAAATCCTGTACAAATCGTCTGTAGTAACCAGCTAATCCCAAGAAACTACGGATATCTGTCACTGTCTTTGGTCTCGGCCAAGTCTTAACTGCCTCGATCTTCGCAGGGTCTACAGATATTCCACTGGCTGATATTACATGCCCTAGAAAAGATACACTGTCTAACCAGAAGTCACACTTTGAAAGCTTGGCATACAATTGATTCTCCCTCATAGTTTGCAAAACTTGCCTCAGATGCACCTCGTGCTCGTCCTTAGTCTTAGAATATACCAGAATGTCGTCGATGAATACAACCACTGATGAGTCTAACTGCTCTCTGAACAACCGGTTCATGAGATCCATGAATACAGCTGGGGCGTTCGACAATCCAAATGGCATAACTGTGAACTCGTAGTGCCCGTAGCGCGTACGAAAAGCTGTCTTCTCTATGTCCTCATCAGCTATCCTTATCTGGTGGTATCCTGATCTCAGATCAATCTTCGAGAAAACTGTAGCGCCTCTTAATTGGTCGAACAAATCATCAATCCGTGGTAGCGGGTACTTGTTCTTCACCGTGACTGCATTCAGCTCCCTGTAGTCAATGCATAGTCGCATGCTTCCGTCTTTCTTTTTCACGAACAACACCGGTGCTCCCCATGGTGATACACTCGGTCTGATATAACCTTTGTCGAGCAGATCTTCTAACTGAATCTTCAGCTCTTTCATCTCTGTTGGTGCCATCCTATAAGGTGCTTTAGCAATAGGCCCTGTACCTGGCACTAAGTCGATGGAGAACTCTACATCTCTCTTAGGTGGCATCCCTGGTAGCTCCTCAGGAAATAAATCAGGAAAGTCTGAAACGACTGGTATATCTGTCTGAGTCTTCTCTTCTTGCCTCAAGTCCTGGACATAGCATAAATAGACTGACTGTCCCTTCTTCAACTTCTTCACCAATGTGATAGCAGATACTAACTTGAAAGTAGGCTCTTTTGGAACACTGCGATAAGAAACTGTCTTGCCTCTCGGGCTCCTCAGTAATAACCTATGCTCTGCGCAATGCAGTCGTCCCTTATATTTCTGTAGCCAATCCATGCCCATAATGATATCAAATCCTAAATTATCCAACTCAATTAAATCTGCATGAAACTCTTCATCCATGATGTTAATCTGTACTCCCTTGTGTAGTTTCGTGCACTTCACTCTCTCCTTCGTCGGTAATGTGACCAGGAAATCTGAGAGAGGTTCAGGGGTTGTCCCTAACTTCCTTGCTGATGAAGAGGATATAAAGGAGTGAGACGCTCCTGAATCGAACAGTATCGATGCACTTACACCATTTACCATAAAGGTTCCCATGATAACATTCCCCTTTTCCTTGGCCCCGGTCTTGTCCAATATATTCAGCACCGCTCCTCCATTAGACTCGAGGCCTGGGGTTAACAATTTGTAAGATAGTGCATAATTCAAAATAGTAAAATGCCATTCATTAATCCAATGATTCCCATATACATCAATATTGTCTAAATGTCAAGTTCAACCGTCCCGGTTTTAAATGGGTGGTGTTTACTAAGGTTGACGGGGCTGTGTTCAACTTAATGCTCTTGATCCCATGGTACACTAATCTCGATCCTCCACCAAATATCAACACGTCACCTGACTTCAAAATAATTTTACTCGCCTTATCCATCCTTTTCTGATCACCGTATAAAAACTCAGCATCGTCTCCTATGGAGAATGATACAACTGGTACTCCTTTGGTAATTGACTCTGAAGACTCATCTCGGTCCTGGTGTAACCCAAGTTTCCCCCCTTTCTCATAGAAGTTTGCTATGCAAATGTCTGCTCTCATGTGTGGAATGGGGTTGGTTTCTAATTGTTGTGCAATCTTGACCGCTTCAGTCACTAAGGTTTGAAAAGTATTGGGTATTCTAGGAACAAGTGTTCCATCTACCTCTCTAACCTCACCATACACCTGGTTTGTGGATCCCAATTCTTACCCATGCACATCATATATAATTTAAGTCTTGACCCATTACTATATCCTGGGTTATAAAATCCCCCTCGGCCTACTCCCAAATTTCTACATTCATTTACAATGGTTATTTGTTCATTTAAATCTAAATATTGCTTGAGTAGGATCATGCCGGGTCGAAGTACTTGGCACTCTCTTTCTGGATATTCCCGACCTTCACTCATAGGCTCAGGTGCTCTTGGTCTCATAGGTATGGGAAAACAAATGTCGAAACATCCTATTAAGTGAGAGATTCCTAAATTAGGTCTCTCTAAATTTTATTTCACACAGAAACACACATACAAATCTTAATGACTGAATAACAATAAACATACACTCATAGCATCATGCTCTTATTCTAGGTGCTAGGCTTACCGAATTCGCGCTGAGCGCTAGTCTCGGCGCCTGGAGTTCCCACTGTATACAGGGTGTTCCTACTTGGCACTATCTCCTTCCCCTTTTGACTTCCGGATGAGGATGGCTGTCCTCCCGGTCCCCTAGTATAGGTATTAGTCTGAGGTGCCTGACCCCCTCTGGGTCCTCCAGTCTCAGCAGCTGGTGGTCTCTGTGAACCCTTACCTCCCTTGTATACACGGCTTGATGGGTTAGAAAAACATTCGTAATCCCTGTGGCCCTCCTTCTTGCAGTAACGGCACTCCACCTTCCTGCCTTGGCAGTCCACTCCTGGGTGATCTCCTCCACAGCGCTTACAGTAGTAATGGCGCTGGGTTGGCTTATTGCCCGCTGTTCATGCAACGTGGTTTAGTAAGGTATAGCTAGTAAATGTTTGGTTAAATGAGAGGTGGGTATTCTTACCCCTAGGTGGTGCCGATCTCAGCGGCTGTGCATCAATAGCTGTGCCGGTCAGGCGAGGAACCTGCTCCTTCGCCTTCTGACCTTGAAAATCCTTCTTCCCTTTCTTCTTGTCAAAGAATCTCCTGTTAAGGGTTTAGGTTAGTGATTCAACTAAGCGTAGGCAATATATAGGTATTTCTCCCTAAGTAAAGGTTTCTTACTTTCCCTTCTTGTAGGATCCGCTAGATGTGGCTTCCCCACCTTCTTGTCCCTCAGTATTCTTCCTCTTCTTACCCTGGGCTTCCTCCCTGGACTGTATCATTAATTCAGTCGCTGATGCTGCATCATAGCACTCTTGAATGGTATTGAAACGGATTGCTCCCATTGCACTCTGGATACGGAACTGTAAACCTCCCCTGAATTTTTGAATCTTCACGATATCGGAGTAGTCAACTCCCGGAATGTAGTCAAGCAAGCTGTAAACCGCGCGTAGTACTGGTCGACGACTGGCTCCCCTGGAGTAGAGTCTCAAACTCTTGCCGCTTCCTCTGCTTCAAGTGCTCGGGTAGTATTTCTCTCGTAGCACATTCACGAACGCTGTCCACCCAAAGTCTGGCGTGGCTCTATGGTGGCCCTCTACCGACCGCCACCAAGTATCAGCTGCATCCTTCAAGTTGTATGCGGCAATGTCAACCTGCTGGTTCTCTGGGACTCTGACGGCCCTGAAAGCTTTCTGGTGCTCGACGATGAACTTCTCCAGAGCGGCGGGGTCTGGTTCCCCTGAGTAAGTTGGAACTCGTGCGTCAACCACACTCTTCAACCAATTAGTCTCCCTGGGCTGTGGCGGGTGGGGTATGGCTCCTGCAACTTGTGCTCCTAGCTGTGTGGCGAAGGCGGCCATGGCCTCTGCTAGGCCTGGTATTTCCGGGACATCGGCTGGTGCAGCTCCACTCGTCCTCCTCTGCCTCCTCCACCTGATCTTCTGCCTCCAGACATCTATAGTATAATACTATTATTACTACTCGGTGATACACCGTATTACACACAATCACAAACAAGTAATAATTAACTGCTAGCAGTAAAATATATCCCTAGGGTTTTTCTTTCTAAGTCACGAATCCTCACGAACGTTTCCCGTTATCCCATGTTCCTATGCTCATTGTTTTTGACTCAGTATTCTTCATCAGAGCGGTACTCCGCTCTGATACCACTTTTTGTAACACCCCTAATCCTAAACCTGTAATAAACGTCGCGAGTCGTAGCAAAATAAATAACGTCGCAGCGGAAAATAAAACTATCTAACCTTGGTGTTACACG
Organism: Limonium bicolor; assembly: GCA_023374045.1. Taxonomy (NCBI): domain Eukaryota; kingdom Viridiplantae; phylum Streptophyta; class Magnoliopsida; order Caryophyllales; family Plumbaginaceae; genus Limonium; species Limonium bicolor. The sequence continues at coordinate 374,629,571 of CM041778.1, read as the reverse complement.
CCGTTACTCACCCTTGTGAGCAACAAGGCATCCAAACCCTATCCATCAACTAAACAACGCTGTGATGAAGGATACTGAGCACCTAATTATTACAGACCAAATCTAAACTAAATGAGCAACTAAACAAATACAACAATCCCCAAAAACAGTACTAAAAAACAGTGTTTATTAAAACACAGCTGCTACCCTGTTTCCCGCACTCCGGCTTGTAATTCTTCAATACCTGAAATGTTTGGCCCAATGAAGGGCTCATCAAACTATGCTGGTATGCTAAATGTAGTCCTAAGTCATCTAGATTTCCTTAAGTCGTTTTAGCCATCTTGACATTAGATTCATTACAGATAATCCGGTTTACAAGAATAACAGAAGTACTGTAAACACTGAGCAATCACACAACAATTCACCTGCAACATGTATGATAATACACATCAAACAATAATCAACACCAGACAAGATAAATATTAACAACTGACTTGTTAGTAGGTCACATGACCCTTAACCTTTTAAACCAACCATTTAATAACCTGTGAAAATTGACAATATGCCACTGGGTTCCAAGGAACCGTTACCAGCTGACCTTATGGCCCTGGATAAGTATTGACCGATCCGGTCGAAACTGTGCACCAACGCAGTGCATTCCGCCATCCCCGAATGTGGCTGATGGATTTCCTTTGAGTGACTCCCCATTGAAGTCTATCGTAGTGATCACAATGCGCAACCAGAAAGTCGAAACGATCCAGATCCTCTCATTATAAGTTAGTCCTTTTTGTCAGTGACATAATACTATACTTGAATCAAGACTATAACAATAGACCTTTGTTAGGTTCAACAATACCTGTAGGTCAGTTAGTCTCTTTTTTTTCCAGTTTAGATGTAAACTGTTTAGTCACAGGACATTCGCGTATAAAAAATACAACGCACCAATTTAAGCAATACTGCGCACAATATCATTCACATAAAATCATAGATACCGTTCTTTGAACATTTAAGCACATAATGTCTGGACCTTAGGATAATCCTTAGGACATTCAGACCACACAATTAACATACCGTTCACCGGGGTAATAGCTAGCTTGACAACGCGCACTCTAGTAACACTTCTCGTACACTGTTGTTCATGCATGCAATAACGTACATTTATTAATATGACTGTCACTAAATATTACAGTACAGTCACCGTAGAACTTATTCTCGTTGTATACTAACTCTGTATGTTATTTACTTTCCCCGGTTATTTAAACAGTAGCTCTAGAAACCCTAACGGTTCATCATTTCATGTGAAGTTCACATGTGATAATGAATTATCTTTATACGGCATACCTTTATCCCATTAATTATATATCCATAATTATTCCACTTACCATTTATATCGTATCATTAGTTACCTATGTTATAACCACTTTTATTTTAAACTATATTATATTTCATAATATACCATAATACATTATATTACATAATCTTAACTCCTTTCTTTATTAAATTATCAAAACCACCATAATAATTCGGTTTTAACTTGTACCCAACAACTTTTATAAATCATCAAATATCCTTATAACTTCTATAATTTACTATTTAACCACACTAATTTTCGGTAATTACATTTATGCCCATAAATTTTCACAAATCATATATGTCCATTCAAAGTCTCGTTTTTGCAACACTTTTTCCTTATTCACAATTTAACCCTTAAACTTTATATAAGTTACATATTAACTTATAAACTATAGTTTTAACATCTAATTTTTCTTAATTACCAAATATACCCTATTTTCGCAAATTGCATAACCGCCCATAACTAAATTCGGTTTTCAATTTATATTTCCATAAATTACATATTCACCCCAAAACTTTTATAAACTTAATATTTTATGTCATAAATCATTTTAACCCAAAGCTTTTGGTCAACACTTTGACCAAGACTTAATTCCTTAATTAATACTTCAATATACCCATAAAATCATTTATATTTTCGGTAATATCCCAAACTTCCCAATAAACACAAAATAGTCCCAAAACTTTATTAAATGTTATTCTTAACACTTAAACACTTATTTAAATTCACCAAATTCATAATATTAATTCCTATCTTATATTATACCACAAATACACCAAGTAATTCCTTATATTCTCAGAAATATTTATTTGGACTCTAAATTTTTCAAAATTACATTTTAACCACATAACTTATTAAAATAGCCATTTAAATACTTGTAACTATTTTTAGTGTTCCAAAAATTTATAAAATAAGTTAATACACTTATATGTATTTCAAAATTCACCAAACTTATTGTATTGCTCTCGGCCATAATTAAAACATCATATGGTTTTAAAACTTGTTTTAAACTTTATAATATGTATATATAATTGTATATAAGCCATATAACACTTCTAAAAATTATACTAATGACTTAGAATGATTATAAACTAAAAATAGAACATAAAATTCCTAGACTTCACGGTTTGAATAATTGTGTACATAATTAATCTTTTAATGACCTAATATATACCTTAAGGTAATAATCTTACCTTATATGTAAATCATTTTCTTGACAATATAACCTATAGTTTTCGGTTCTAATTTATTTAAAGGTTAACAAAACTTTTATACTAAAGTTTGAAGCTTAAATCAAACTTAAACTTAATAAACCTTATTTATATAAACTTACCCTTAAATCAAGACAATTTTGTGCTTGATTTTTCCTTGAATTTCCAAGCTCCTCAAATGCTTATTTGAAGTAGATAATTCGAACTCCTTGTACATATATAGGAGATTTATTTGTTAGACTTCTAACAAGAGTTATAAATAATATTTGTAGAAACTTTTTATAAGAGTTTACCTTAGGAATTATCAAGGTATTTTTGATACACCTTGAGATGGTTGTAGATCCAATTTTCCTTCATGAAATAATGAAGAGAGTATGGATTTAGGAGGCATATATTTTCGGACATATAGAAGGGAATTGTCTAAGGTTTTCAAACATGAAAATACCTTAGATTAACCTTGATTACTCCTTGAATTGATGTTGAATCAAGACAACTCCTTGGAGAATAATTGATGGCGAATTCTTGCAAGCTTGATAGGATTATTCTTGCTTCAAGACTTGATAAAATTAACTAGGAAATTACATTAAAATGGTGTTAGGAATTATTACACCATTAATAGAGTTTATTAGCATTTATGAGTTAAGTTAGGAATTGTAGAAGAGAGCAAAGAGGGAGCTTAGAATTGACTTACCAATTCGGTGTGGATTGGCAAGGAATGAGAAGCAACTAACGTGAGTTAATAAGGTAAGCTATAGAATAATTTTGTGTTATTATTTTATGATTACATTTATTTAATTACCAATTGTTACATAATTAATTCACCATTAATTCATAGCTTAAGTAGCCAAACGGCTATAGTGGTAATAAGAATCTCAATTGTTTCCTTTTGGTGCTGCACCACGATCACAAAGAGTGGATGTCATTTAATCTTGGTTTTGTTTTATAGCACTCATTGATTAATTGGTGCAGGTTGATCGTAACAACTGGAGCAGTGGTGCACTATCAAAATGGTTACTCCACTCGTACCAACTGGGCGGCTAAAGGAATGGACCATTTGCATTCAGGTTAATAAATTATATTAGATTTTGTTTATTAAACTAACTAATCCTATGGTAGCTTATTTATTTAACTGACTTGTTTTGTTTTGCAGTGGTCATGATCGGCGCAGACATGGAGCAGATGGAGATCGGTTATGGGATGGAGAATCAAACAACACACCATGCACTCACGGTAATGTGTTGTTTGGTAAGTTAAACTTTGTTTAATAATTCCAATTACCTTATATTGTCTTGTAGGTATACGAAGTGGAGAAGCTTTATTAGGCTGCTATTATTGCTTCATTATCATAAACAACTTGCTAGGATGAGTCATCTTAGCATGTTACATAATTTGTAATCAAACTAGCCAAAATAGACTAGTAATCACGCCTACATTGGAGGTCAAATGAGACTTATTTTTCATTTGATTTTTGTTACACTATATTGTACTAAGACCATACTAGTATGTGTAATAGGTTCCAGCATTTAATTGGCACATTTTTATTATGGAAAAAGATGAAAGTTTTAAGGTAAAAATGCTGATTTTAGGTACCTTTTTGACCTAAAAATCGCCCCCATATAAATTATGAGTTTAGTATTGTCATCAATTAATTTAGATGGTCATTTTATCCACTTTTAAGTTTATCAACTCGTGGCTCCTCAAAACTTAAAGGCATTTGCGTAAAACGCATTTTTGTGACACCCGAAGGTGTATTTTTATGCTTTAAGGATTTTATAAGAATTAATTAGTTGCTATGTGTTTCATGTGTTTATCTACATTGTTTATAGCCAATAATAATATGTTGAAGTGTTACCTTGAGTTATATAGGGTTATATAAACCCGTAACACAATTTTTAGGTTACCCGGGTAAAAAGGAGCGTTAAGAAACTCCCCTGAGTATTTTATCCTAAACTGAGGATTTTTCTTGAGAAATTTGTCTTAAATGTTTATTAAGATATTATTATGCATTTTGAATGAGGTGTAATGCTTTACTTTATTTAATAAGGTATTTCCAGGACTTTCGGGTCTTAAGGGGCCTTTAAGAGAATTCCCGGGTATCTAATATTTTTACTCAGTTCCAACTGTGTACTTGTGTTCCAAAGGTCATATAATGATCCTTGGTTGACCTCATATGATTTTTATAGCTTATATAATTTATTTACTTAAGGCCGGCTTTAACGCACGTTTTTGACTTTAAGGAGTTTTAGTGCGTTCTTAACGCTTGAGTGTTTATATACTCTTTTTAGGGTTTAATAATCCCCTAAATAATATATATTTATTATAATTTAATTATTTAAATGTCAGGGGTATTTCACCTACACATATTTGTGTCCACTTCTAGGGAGTTTCGAGAATCATTCAACCCTGACGTGGTCAGCGTCAGTGTTGAACTATCTTTCCACCCAAATTTGTGTTCAGTCTCCCTTCATTTGACCAGGACCAAGTTTGACATCCCACGTCAATTGCAACCAACCAATTTATTTATCAAGTCCTAATGTTATATTCTCATAATATTTTCCATATTGTGTTCTATCGATACACAAGCCAAACTAGTATAATTAATCTAGTCGTAGGGACAAGGATTATATATATCCTAAACCGTGGAACTAAGTTCCCTTAATTTAACACTCATCCATTTCCTAGAGGATTTAACTTCCACGAGGTTATTATATATCGGTTTCATACCCATTCACATATCAAAATTTTACCATACTCGATCGGTTTCATACCGAGTCACAAACCACACTATCACCATACTTGGTTTCATACCGAGTCACAAATCACGATATCACTGGAGTTTCTACTCCCCCTCACTTGTATTTTCACATCGGAGCTAACAATGACTCTCTAATTGAGAAGCAATTCTACATATTTTTCAAATTAGTAAACAAGCATTTATGATAATTATCAAATATTAAGGAGTCAAGTGGAAACAATGAAAATAAGATACTACAAAAGAAGTTTTATTAGGTCACATAGTCTAATTTTGTAAAAGTTACTAATATACTAAAAAAAAATTGTATTTAAAAAAGAATCATAAATACAATTACCAAGGAGATAGTCTGAAAAAATTTTGGTAAATGAAATGAACCATTGATATGAAAGTCCTTAAACAATCTAGTCGGTAAGGTAATTACAAGAAACCAAAAATTAAGGCCTTGCGCTTAGTAAGGTGACATTTGATTGAAAGTGATTAGATTAGAAACAACACAAAATATGATTGAGTAGTTAACGAATAATTAACACCCAATATATTTACTTTACATGATAATTGTTTTTTTATTATATATGTAACTCCTCCACTGGGTACAAGAACCCTTCAAAAAGTGAAGCTCTAAATCACATAGGTTCGGCTACGGTTTGCCTTCTATGACTTATGGTTTTGACACTACTCTTTCGGTTACTTGATGTCTATTTGCTCGTCACTTTGTGGCTTTGGTTGTTTGATTAGGGGTGGTCTTTGTGGATATCTTTAGCTTGCTTAGTTATTTGATTAGCTTAGTTCTTCGGGACATTTAGCTTATGGTTATCATTAGTTTAGCTTGGTTAGTTTCTTCTGATGTGTGGTCCCTTTCTTTTGGTTTATTATGATTTTCTCTGGTTCTCGAGTTTGGTTTCTAGAAATCTTGGTTTTGCCCTGCGCCTAATTGTTATAGTAGTCTTACTATCTCTCAAGATTGTTAATAGTGGATGCGGTTATGTCCTCTAATGTAATTATGTTAGATAATCTAATACAATACTTGTTTAGAAAACAATATTTGTGAATTAGACATCTTTTGATTTTTTGATGATAAAATCTGCTTAAATAAAAAAAATATAGGAAACAAATATAAAATATTTTATTAATATTACGCATAATGGATACAATCACTGAATCACATGAGGAATGTATTCCAACTCGTTGATTACATCGTATATGAACATATCATATTTCCGAAGTCTTTGATATTTCACCAGCATAATCCTGTTTCATCTACAAAACACACATATTCATATTACACATACACAACACATAACACCAGGCACGCACACAATAGAAATTTCTACCATCATTTAATTACGCCTGAGTTTTCTTGGTGTCAACGACGTCGTCTCCCTTTTTGTCACTAGAGATTGCTGCTTTAGCCGATTCTACGGTTTTGGTGACTGCTTCTTTAGCTTCATCTAACACTACTGGTTTACTGGTGTTGTTATGTTCAGTGGAAGTGTTCTCTGTCTTCTTTTGCACGGCTTCTTTAGCCTCATCCAACACTGGTTTACCATCTGATGAATGGTCATGATCATCCACCACCTTATTATGATCTCCACCACCGCCGCCGCCGCTTGCTGCTTCTTTAACCTTCTGCTGCTGCCTGTGGATCATATCATATATATATATATATATATAGCGCGTCACACACACAAACTACAAGTGAAATCGATGATCAATATACATGATGGGATGAGTAAATAAAAATACGTACCTTTAGGGCATCCATTTCTTGAAATGATGTTGAAGTAGAGGAAATGGTAGCTTTGTTTAAATAAGATGATCTTCGATTATTGTTGTGGTATGGTTGCAGAAATATACCAGCACATGTATTTATAGAGTTAAGACAGACAGACACTCCATGAATTCAAGTTATGTACCACTCTCTGTGTTTTTTATTTGTTGCTTTATTCGATGCAAAGTTACTAGCCACCTGTCTTCCTTCCAATTTTCAAGTTAACAATTGGGCTTAAGAAAAGAAAAGCGGCCTCCTACGTCGATCGCCACTAAAAAACTATATTTGGTTGGAGGGTTATACTTATTTGCGCGGCTGATGACATGTCTTAATGTATGAGTCAGTACAGTAGGATAACATAAAAATAAAGTAAGCACTTAAAGTAGAGGGAAGAAACTAGATGCTAACTCAATTAATATTCCAAAACAAAAGCACCAAGCACTAAAAATAGAGGGAAGAAACTAGATGCTAACTCAAAATTCCAAAACAAAAGCACCTATAAAGAATCTTGAAAGTGAAAGAAGGTACAAAACGAAAGGGAGAATAATTAAGGCGCAGATACAAAAGCTCAGCAAATCCTTCAGTATGCGTTCAAGCCAACTAGATATTGACCGTGAGTGACCAATAAAACCAAACATCCCTTATACAATGATAATAGATCTAAGCTAAGTGAGCATCCCCAAATGTCACATAACTGCCATATGAGGTCGGTAGCATCGAATAAATAATTTTCAATAGGACATCGTGGAGAAGTAGATCACGGAATGTGATGTGTCCCCTTTGTATTTCCACAACCAACTAACTATTGCTAACCACTCCAATGATGATTGATGAATCAACAAATTAAATGTCTTTCTTCTCCAGATGCCGCTTCTCTTGCGATTCACCTCTTGCTCTGGGTAGCGATAGACACATTGCAAAAGGACTCTAAAATTCGGGTCTATCACAGCTTGAAATGAAACCACTTTTCTTATGGAAATGTTTTTCTTTCTCATACGTACCATATGTGTATGAATATTAATTGCGGATGACATATGAGGGTTCAAACACTAAATTAGCTGTATAGTGGCTCAAATTTATGTTCAATCACTACAACAATATTGCTTTATTGGGGCAACTTATAGACTATCAATTAGTGCATCTTAAAGGTTGCACCTAAAAGTTACAGTAAATAGGCCACCAATTATAGTGCACTACTTGACCATAGCAAAAGGGGCACCCAGAAAACTTGCACTAATAGATGGTATCAATTAGTGCAACTGTTTATGTCACCCTATTTGTTGATGTTTCCTCATGTACCTTCACCTAATCGTACCAACCATATAAGAGCTAATATAAACAGGGGCGGAGCCAGAAATCAAAGTTGAGGGGGTCATTGATAAAATTATCAAAAGTTAGGGGGTTTTTAATTAAAATTTTCTAAAAAAATTTTTTTACACTATTATTTTGTGCAATTTGACAAAGTTGGGGGGTGTGTTGCTCCCTCATGCACTGCCCTGTCTCCGCCCCTGAATATAAACTATCTGTTGGTGCAATTTTTTCCAATTGCCCTATTTGTATAATGGTCAACGGTGCATTGTGAATATTTAACTCCAATAGAGAAAATCTAATGGTGCAACTTTTTTCTCGCACTATTTGGTTATGTCAAATAGTGCACCTCTGTATCGTCGCCCCATTAGTCCAATATATATACTTATTCCCACGTTGATCAATAGGTGCGAAATAAAAATTCACTTTAATAGATACAATCAGTCAGTGCATCTTTCCGGCTTGCACTAATTGATAGAGTTAAATAGGGCATCTTTTTTGCTTCGCTCTGATAGTATTTTACTGTGCGTATTTGATAGTTGATCAAATGGTGCGCAACATAACTTGTTGCACTATTTGTCACCATCTACTAGTGCAATTTTATCTAGTTGCACCAATATTGCAGTAATTTCTTTTTTAAAAAAATTCAGCAACTCTTCTCTAAAACCCTAACTGTTCTCAAGTTATTCTGCAATCTTAGGCTCCGTTCTCACTTTTTTGTCTTCAGGTAGATGAAGATTAAAGGGAAGAAACGCTACTCTTACAAGCGTCCGATTAGGAGATGAAATCATCTTGTACATATAATCTGCGGGACCCATAAAATTATAATCTACATCTATCTGGGAAAGCTTGTGCAAGAATGGACCCTTAACTGGCGAACAAGGAACTCTCCGTGCTTGTTTGTTTCAATCTTCACTCACGATAATTTTTCATCCTTGCTTGCAATTAAAGTAACATACATGCTTTGCCCCTCTTTTCGATTTTCACTCACGGTAATTTTGGAATCCTTACTGGCGAACAAGGAACAACATGCTCTACGCCTGATTTACATCTCATTCACGGTAATTTTTCAATTCATACCAGCAATGATGAATCCACATACATGCTCTATGCCTCTTTTCGTTCTTCACTTACGGTAATTTTGCAATCCTAACTGGCAACAAAGGAACTCCATGCTCTGCGCCTGTTACTCACGGTAATTCTGTAATAGCTCTCAAATCTCCAGTCCCTTCGTCGACCAAGGTACATTTACTGCATGTCCATTCTTCTTCTTCTTCTTCTATTCTGCTCTTCATGGCGTTTTGTTCGTATTATATAGTTCTCTCATATAGTGAGTTGTTATCTTAACACTACAAGAAAAACATGTTTTAGCTACCGATAAATTGTTGAGAGAGTTAAAACTCTGCGTTTTAGTTAGTAGGACGTTTTATCTCTAGGGTTACTTATGTTCTACGGTTGTAACTTCTGTTCTCTAATCTTGTTTTTCTTCTTCCTCTGGTTTTCTCCCGTAAGCCCTGCGCGGCCACCTTTCCTCTTGTCTTTCCTTTCTCAAGTCTTCCACGTCTGTAGTTCTTCTCAAACTCAAGATCTTCTCATTCTTAATCAAAGCTTCAAGGTATTTTTACATGGTATCAGAGCAGGGGCTTGGACGAAGGGAAGAGTTTATTCAATCTCCGGATCTCCTTTCTTTTCTCGGGTAAGAGAGAACTCAAGAAGCTGAGTTTTTCGACGATGTCAGGCGACGAGAGCTTGAAGGAAAAGGGGGGCGTCAGGAACTGGAAACGAGATGTCGGGATCTGACATGAAGAGCTTGTTGCAAGAAGTCCTCCCTGGCAACAATTCAGACCCTCTCTTCTTGGCGAATTCTGAAAATCCTGGGATGCTACTGGTTGCGAAATTCCAAGACAAAGGAGGTTTTAGAGCGTGGAAACAAGGGATGACCATAGCTTTGAGAGCAAAGAATAAGCTCTGCTATGTTGAAGGAACCCTCCCTAGACCCACGGACTCAGAAGAAAAGGCGAAGGCGTGGGAACGTTCAAATTCTATGGTAATCTCCTGGCTCTTAACCGCGCTGGACAAGGACATTGTAGACACGGTCCTGTACTGTAAGACTGCGGCCTTGATTTGGGAAGAGCTCTCGGGAAGGTTCGAAGAGTCGAATGCAGCCCAGATATACTCCTTGCATCAGAAGTTGATAGAGACGAAGCAAGGAGATGACACGATTAGGTCTTACTACACCAGAACCAAGAAGATCTGGGATGAATTGGACTCTTCAGAGGAAGTCCCTATTTGCAGTTGCGAAGCAGATGCCGGGTATAAGGAGATCTTCAGGCGACAACGTGTTGTTCAATTTCTGATGGGGCTCTCAGAGAAATTCTCAATTGTTCGAGGGAATATTCTCTTGATGTCACCGCTCCCCAAGATCGCACAAGTCTACTCTCTCCTTACCCATGAAGAGCGACAGAGAAACGTCTGCAGCTTAACCTCAACTGCAAAGGATGAAACGCCATTATCGTTTGCAGTGGAATCAAACAAGAAAACAGCAAGGGGTCCACAAGCTAGAGAAGGTAAACGTGGCAATCTACATTGCACACACTGCGACAAGGATGGACACACGGTGGATAGATGTTACCAGATTCACGGATTTCCACCGTCTTGGAGGAAAGGAGAGAAAGGCTCGAGTGCTGGAACAGCAGCTAGTGTTGAGACAAATCACCCACTTTCTGATAATGGAGGAGGAAACCCCATGTTTACACTTGATCAGGTGAACCAACTGTTGGCCCATGTTGCAAGAACCCAAACAACAGAAAGGGAACAGGGAAGTACAACTTGTGGGTTTGTCGGTACCATTCTCAACTCTAGACCTAACTTACCTTTCTCTGCACTTGATTCTATGGATACAAAAAATGTCATACCTGGATCTGTGAATAATTGCTTGAAGTGTGAATTGCATAATATATGTCAAGATGGAACTACACTATCTACCTGTTTGTGTGATCCCAGATCAAAGTGTGTATATGCAAGGCCTAGATGTGTTCCCCATACCTGTTTACATTGTGGATTTGTTGATTTTGGCCGAGGTTTCTGTCATGATAAGTTTATGATTAATGCAATTGATGATGATGCTCAGTCCAGTTCATGTGAGTGCAGACCTGTTAAATCCAAACAGGAGATTTATCATGATGATTCAGTTTTTAATAGTTCCACTAGGACAAGGAAACCACCTGTCTTAAACAGAAATGAAAAACTTCCTCATGATAACTTGAGTTTACATGGTAGGTTCAGTGAAAAAGATTTCTGTTCTTTGCATGATTTAGACACACAGAAGTTAGCTATGAGCATGACATCTAATAAAATGGAGCAAACAAAGCAATAGATATTAGATAGTGGTGCAACTGAGCATATGTGCTGCGAACTTGAGAAATTCTTTGAGTATAAATCCCTTTACAGAACACAAAATGTAGGGATGCCTGATGGTCATCCTCAAGCAGTAAATATTATAGGTTCTGTTAGAATAAACCAATGGTTAATACTCAGAAATGTCTTATTTGTGCCCAGATTTAAGTTTAACTTGATTTCTATCAGCAAACTGTCCAAACAACTGAAAGGAAAGTTTTGTTTTGATGGTGCTTGCTGCATTTTCCAGGAATGTAAGTCTCTTCTTGAACATGAGATTGGAAGAATGTTAGGAGGTCTTTACTGGTTAGATGAAAAGTTTGCCTGTGAAGAGAACCATGCTCAAGTTTCAATTTCTTCTGCTGTTTGTAATCCTAGGAGATTGATAGATTCCTTTGATTGTAAAGATAATGTGAGCCTTTGGCATCATCGGCTAGGCCATTTACCCATAGCAAAATTAAAGAAATTACAGCTGTTTGATAGAAGTTTAGCTAACAAACAGTTTTTGTGTGAGTCATGTTGTAAGGCTAAAAGTCACAGATTGCCCTTTCCCATTAGTTCAATCAAAACAAAGGATGTTTTTGAAATTGTTCACATAGATTTATGGGGACCCTATGGGAACAAAACCCATGATGATTTTACCTATTTTCTTACCTTTGTTGATGACATATCCCGTGCTACTTGGATACATCTCTTTCTGCATAAATCTGATTGCTTCAGTGTAATTAAGAACTTCATTGAGATGGTTGAGTTGCAGTTTAAAAAGAAGATAAAATGCATAAGAACAGATAATGCATATGAATTAGGGAGCTCAAAGCAGGGAATAGAATATCTTAAAGGCAAGGGAATTCAGCACCAAATGTCTTGTGCCCACACACCCCAACAGAATGGGGTGGTGGAAAGGAAGCACAGGCATATCCTAGAAACAGCAAGGGGCCTGATGTTTCACTCAGAATTGCCCATAAAATTTTGGGGGGAAAGTGTTTTGACAGCTGTCTACTTGATTAATAGGATGCCATTAGATATATTAGAATGAAAGAGTCCTTACAACATTTTGTATGGTGAAGCCCCTGATTATGATGTTTTAAGATGTTTTGGTTGTCTTGCTTTTGCTCACATTAATGCTCCATTACATGATAAGTTCTCACCTAAAGCAGTAAAGTGTATCTTTATCGGTTATCCAGCAAATAAAAAGGGGTACAAATTATATGATTTGGATAACAAAAGAGTTATCATTAGTAGAGATGTGCAGTTCTATGAAAGTATCTTTCCATATAGAACAAATGATAAAATTGTCTCTAAACCTAATAACCCTTTGTACCCAGAAAACTGCAATGAGGAACACCCACTGTTTTTACCTGCTGATAATAATGTGATGAATTATACTAATGACTTTGATGAGATTCTTAGACCAGTAAATCAGAACAATGAAGAAAGTGTAGAAGAAAGCACAGAAGAAGAGATTGAGCAGACAGAGCAAGTCCTGGAGCCAGAGGTTGAACAGAATGATGCTGAGCAGAGTGAGGCTGAGCAGACAATAGAACCTCGAAGATCCACAAGAGTAAGACAAATGCCAAAACACCTAGAAGATTATCAGTTGGGAAGTGTCACCACACAAGCTCAAGGGAAGTCCTATGACCCTTTTACTGATTTACTTTGCAGTAGACTCACTTTACAACAATCACAACTGCATGGCCATGTTTGCAATACTGTTTCCTCTAATCCTGAGCATGTATACTTAGTTCTGTCTGAAACTGCTACTTGCCAAGAATCTGAATACAGTTCTTGCTTAGTTAGGAAAGAAACTGAGATAGAACCTAGAGATTACTTTGAGGCAGTAGAAAAACAGAACTGGATTAGAGCCATGGAAGAGGAAATTTCTGCACTAGAAAGAAATATACATGGGTAGTTGTTGAACAACCAAAGGGGAAGAAACCAATAGGTTCAAGTGGGTATAAAATTAAATATAAGGCAGACGGGACTCTTGAGAGATATAAAGCTAGGCTGGTAGCTAAGGGCTACAATCAAAGACATGAAATAGACTATTTAGAGACTTTCTCTCCCGTGGTGAAATTCACCACAATCAGAGCAATAATTATTCTTGCTGTAAAAAGGAAATGGGATATAAAACAATTAGACATTAATAATGCCTTTTTGCATGGGGACTTACATGAGGATGTTTATATGGAATTGCCCCTAGGATACAAATCAGAGAGTAAAGGGAAAGTATGTAAACTGCAAAAATCTCTTTATGGGTTGAAACAGGCCTCAAGGCAATTGCATGAAAAATTAAGCAATTTTCTCATCTCACTAGGTTTCAAGCAATCTATGAATGATTATTCTTTATTCACTAAAAGATGTAATCAGAAAATCACCATCATGGCTGTTTATGTTGATGATATTTTATTGACTGGTAATGATGCTGTTATGATTAAGCGTGTGAGAGATTGTTTGCATCAGAAATTTAAAATCAAGGATATAGGTTGTCTAGGTAGATTTCTTGGGATGGAATTTCATAGAACAGAAAAAGGAATGATCTTGATGCAAAAGAATTACTCTGAACAGTTGATAAGGGAGTTTGGTTGTGAAAATTTGAGAAGTGCAGCAGGCCCACTGGAACTGAATACTAAATTGTTGCAGGAAGATGGTGATCCTTTAGAGGACCCTATGGTTTATAGGAAATTGATTGGCAAAATGAATTTCTTGACACATACTAGGCCTGATTTGTCTTTTGCTGTTCAGTTGTTGAGTCAGTTCTTGCAAAAACCCACAAATGTTCATATGAAATCTGCTTTGCACACTCTTAGATATATAAAGGGTACCTTGAATTATGGTTTGATGTTTAATATCTCTGGAAATCTTGAACTGAAAGCCTATTGTGATGCTGATTGGGTTGGGTGCCCGAATACAAGAAAATCTATTAGTGGTTTTTATATAGAGTTAGGAGGTAGTGCTTTGTCTTGGAAATCCAAGAAACAGTCTAATGTTGCTCTCTCTTCTGCTGAAGCAGAATACAGGGCATTAAGGCAAGCAGTGGCAGAGGTTAGCTGGTTAACAAGGCTGCTGTACGAGTTGGGAGTGCAGGGAATACAACCGATACCTCTTAAGTCAGATAGCCAGGCAGCAGTGCACATCGCAAGGAATCCGGTCTTCCACGAGAGGACCAAGCACATAGAGGTCGATTGTCACTTTGTCAGGCAGAAGATCCTAGATGGGCTAGTGAGAGTGGAGTTTGTGCCCTCTGCCCAACAGTTGGCAGACGTTTTAACCAAAGTGTTGCCTGGGCACTCTTACCCAGTGATTCTACAGCAGCTTGGGATCAGAGGGATTGAAGGCTAGCTTTCTGTTTGTGGCCTTTGAGACTGGTTTAATTATTTGTTTTCTTTGTGGGCGTTTTAACTCTCTTGATTAGCAAAACAGAACAAGGAGGTTGTTTGTTTTGAGAGGGGGTGTTGAGAGAGTTAAAACTGCGTTTTAGTTAGTAGGACGTTTTATCTCTAGGGTTACTTATGTTCTACGGTTGTAACTTCTGTTCTCTAATCTTGTTTTTCTTCTTCCTCTGGTTTTCTCTCGTAAGCCCTGCGCGGCCACCTTTCCTCTTGTCTTTCCTTTCTCAAGTCTTCCACGTCTGTTCTTCTTCTCAAACTCAAGATCTTCTCATTCTTAATCAAAGCTTCGAGGTATTTTTACATAAATTGCTACTATGCACATATTGGTATCTAAATTGGAAAATTGCTACTGATTTTTGATGTTATTAACAAAGTGGTTGTTTTTGTGCTACCACAACAACAATGGTAGCTAAACTTTTAGCCGGTAGCTAAAGTCTACCGCCTTACAAGATTGCTACCATCAATAGTAGCTATTTATCTTTAATTCCGAGTTTAGTAAAAGTAATTTTGCTACCAATATCGGTAGCTAAATTAATGAATTGCTACTACTTGGTTAATGCTAATTCAATCATGGTAGCTATTATGCTACTATTTGAGCAATGGTAGCAAAACGATTCTAATCAGTAGCTAACTAGCTACTATCTTAAAAGTTGCTACGACCGGACCATGTAGATAAACAAAATTATGAAATTGCTACTAACACTTGATTATGGTTGCTATAGTGCTACTATTTTGGCTATGATAGCAAATATTTTTAACAAGTAGCTAAATTGCTACTATCGTAAGTTTCAAAATTGCTACCGACTAATAATGCTGATGAAATTTCAGTTGATATTGTGCTAAAATATAAGAAATGATAGCTAATATTCGTAAGCATTAATAAAATTATTATTGTCTTATAACTTAAACGTGTAAATACTACATAATTCAGAATACTAACCTATATTGCTGCGGCCATAGTGGAAATATTATGTTCTTATATAAATATTTTATTTTTTATAGTTTTTTTCAATATAGTACCTTTAGTATATTTTACTTCTTACCTTTTAGCTATCGAAATTTTAAATCGAACTTTAAGTAAACAAAAAATTTCTAATTCATGAAAATTAATTAAAACTACATACCACTACAAGAATTTATTTATCATATAAGATATATGTAACATAATATACTTATGATACTTATAATATTTTTAATTTTCAAAGTATCACACGTATTAATAAATTATAAAATAGAGTACATGTAATAATAATTTAAACTAGCACATATGTTGGTTAAAATTTACAAAATTAATATAAATTAGTTGTCAAAAAATTTAAATTAGTAAATGTATATTTGTATATAAATTTTCAAATTTGTGCAGTTTTTATACATTTTACTATATAAGTTTTTAGTTTACAAAAATCACATAAATTAGTAAAATATAAAAATACAATAAATAATAACAATTTTAATTAATTGACGTGTTGGTTAAAATTTGCAAAATAAATACAAACTATAAATATAATTTATAAATGTTTAAAGTTTTTGTAAATGTATATATATGTTTAGTTTTTAATTTTATACAATTTTAAGCCAACATACACTTTTATTTTTATTATTTTGACCGTACAAAATTAATGTTGTAATATTATGTAAATTAAAATATCAACATCTATTTTATTAATTTTTACATATCCAAGGTTCGATCATATCTCGACCAAAATTTTGATTTATATTTAGAATACCAAACATTCAGTATATACAAGTAGTATGTATATATGTTGTGAATAACTATTATGACCCAATGATTAAGGTAATAGCTATCCTGTCCACACGTCGCAGGATCGATTCCTGATGTGTGCACATTTTAAGCGCAAGGCGGGTCGGGTTTGCTACCAACCAGAAAACGGTAGCGAAAATCAATTTCACCACCAAAGGGTTTACCCACCGCAAACTCCGGTAGCAAATGAACAAAAGTGGTAGCCCGTTCTATTTGGCTACCAATTTCACTATTATCGCTACCAATCGCGTCTGTAGCAAACTAGTCTTTTTCTTGTAGTGTAATGATTCAGCTAGATCAACTACAACCGGGTACAACAGGACTGCTGCTGCGACATATGTAACAAGAGTGTGAATTCTTCCTCCCTGAATTGTGTTGTATATCTATTTAGCTTCCAACACAGTTAGGTTGTTCTTTTTTTTTCAATCTCGAGATGTACGAAGTGTTTGGCTTCCTGTTTAGTATCATCAGTGTTGTAATGATGGTTTGTGGATTCAGATAAATTCATGACGATTATATGATAATGTGGTGTTTCCCTTACTGGACTGTTAAGAAAACTCTCAAGTGCTTCGGAATTGGTGTTGGTCATTGGATATAATTCCCATAACCTTTATTTGACCATACTGCATCTCTGCCGAGAAAATGAAGAAGAGGCTGCCAGTTAAAAAAAACTACTGTATTGCATAAATTAAAGCTAGCACATTAACCAATTGTCAACTGATAGTTACACACGTTCATGTTAATAAGTAGGATTTATATATAGCAAACACCACTATTGAGACAAGTAATCCGGCCCAAGAAAAGAACGAGCCTAGTACATAAGCTAGGAGCCCAATATTTACTCTTGTACACAATTCATTGAAACGCACAGCTTTGTATAAGTGCACAGTAGAAACCCTACTATATATATTCATGTACAACCGTCAGTAGACAGAGAAGGAAATAGTAGATCATATATTTCAGAGCCACGATCTCTTATTCTCTGTATGGTATCAGAGCCTTACGAGCGCTCAATTCCTTCTTGCTCCAATGGCGACAGATGGTACTCCAACACTTTTTTCATCATCGTCAAGTTCGTCAAGTTTTGGTTTATCAGGATCGACATCTACAGATTCTCTTTCTTTGTCAATGCCTTCTCTGATCTCCCCTATTTCAAACTTCACAAAGTTAACATCAGAGAATTACCCAACATGGAAAACACAAATTGAACCTTACCTCAAGGGACATGGCTTGTTTGGCTGGATAGATGGATCCAAACCATGTCCGTCACAGATGGTGAATGGAACAGTCAACTCAGAATACACCAGCTGGCATCAGTATGACGAGATGGTGATGTCAATCATCAATACCTCTTTATCAGATGCTATAATTGGCAATGTTGTGGGCTGCACTTCAGCCGCTGTTACATGGAACACTCTTAAGGAGATGTTCGCTGCTCAGTCTGCAGCCTGAGCCATGCAAGTTAGGGTTCAACTGGGAAACACCCGCAAGGGAAATGACTCTATGGCAGATTATTTTGCCAAGATGTGTGGCTTTGCCACGGCTCTCTCAGCAGCTGGGGAGCCACTCACTGACTCACAGTTTTGCTCTTATGTCATTTCAGGACTTGGACCTGAATATGAGAGTATTCAAACAAATCTTACTCTCAGACCAGATCCTCTAACCTCTAATCAACTATATGGGGCATTACTGAGCTATGAGTCTATGCAGACTCCTACACCTAGTTCTATGCAGATAAGTGCGAATACAACTTCTGTTGAGCACTCAGCCTCTCAAACCACCACTCAAGGCAGAGGCAGGGGTTCTACATCTGACAGAGGTGCTAAAAGAGGGCGGTCAAACCGAGGTGGAAGAGGCAGCACCACCTTTTCTGGAAAATCTGATAACAGGGTGCGTTGCCAATTCTGTAACAAACCAAGACACACTGCTCCAAACTGTTATCAGCGTTTTAACTATGCTTACCAGGCACCCCCACCAAGGAGCTTCAATGCCAACTACACAAATTTCTCCAACACCCAGCCCCCAGATATGAGCTGGTATCCAGACACAGCTGCCTCAGACAATTTCACCAACAGTTTCAATAATCTCAACATTGATAACAAGCCTTATTCGGGCACAGAGGATGTGATCCTAGGAAATGGTAATGCTCTCACTATTGCTAGTCATGGTACTGGTAAAATTCATGTTTCTGATAAGGTCTTTCGTCTGTCCAATCTGCTCTATGTGCCCAATCTAAATAAAAATCTCATATCAGTGAGACAGTTTGCTAAGGACAACCTTGTTTATTTTGAATTTCATCCTGATTTCTTCCTCATTAAGGATATTCATTCTCAGAAAGTTCTGGCCAGAGGAGGAGTTAAGCAAGGAATCTACCATTTGACTACATCCTCAACACAACACCAAGTCTCCCTCAGCTATAAAGCTCCTTCTGAAACATGGCACTATCGGTTGGGTCACCCTTCCCCAAGAGTCACTAGATTAACTATCAATCACTTTCAGTTACCTGTTTCTAGTTCCTTAAAACACTTGGATAAATGTGTTGACTGTTTTAAAGGGAAGTTACACTCTCTCCCTCACTATCAGCGAAACACTATTTACAATGAGGCCTTTGAGCTACTGTTTATAGACATTTGGGGACCAGCTCCTGTTTTAACTGCTAATGGTGGTCGTTATTATCTATCTATTATTGACATGTGCACCAAATTTATATGGCTTTTCATTATCCCAACTAAGTCTGCTGCTACTAGGGTTTTCTTGGAATTTATGAATTATGTTCAACAGCAGTTTGATGCTAAGGTGAAAGCAGTTCAATCTGATAGGGGTGCAGAATTTTTTCCCCTTTCCAAGGTTTTGAAATCCAAGGGTATCCTGCACAGAGTAACATGCCCACACTCACATGCTCAAAATGGAACTGTTGAAAGTCAACACAAGCACATTGTGGATAAAGGCTTAACTCCCCTCTCTCACTCGTCTATGCCCTATCATTTTTGGGGACCTGCCTTCCTCACCTCTGCTTACTTGATCAACAGAACACCCACACCCACTCTCCACAACAAAACACCTTTTGAATGCCTATTCAAAACCACCCCTGATTATTCCCACCTCAAGGTCTTTGGATGTGCCTGTTGGCTAAACCTAAGGCCTTACAACACACATAAATTTTCCTACAAGTCTACACTCTGTGTGTTTCTAGGCCACAACAACAATCACACTGGTTATGTTTGCCTTGACCCAACTACAAACAGAACTTACATCTCCAGGGATGTCAAATTTGATGAAAGTGTTTTCCCATTTGCCACTCTACCCAAATCATCCCTTATCTCTGATCCCTCCACCACCACATTGATTTCCAGCCCCCTCTCTATCCCGCCTTCTCCTCCCTTGCACCCTAGCTCCACAGAAAGTTCCAATCATACCTCAACTCCCTCACCACCTGCAACTTCCCCTGCACAATCTTTAGCTCATACACTCATACCTTTTCCCTCTCTGTCCACCCCTACACCTAGCCCCACTTCAAGTCCTACTCCACACACTCAACCCAATCAACACCCTATGATTACTCGGGCTAAAAATCATATAACAAAACCCTTGGTCTGACAGGATGGCACAGTTCCATGAAAGACAGAAAGCCCTTAAACATTCAGAGTGGAGGGAGGCAATGTTAACAGAGTTCAAAGCTCTCTTACAGACAAAAACATGGGAGTTGGTTCCTAGACCTCAAAATGTCAAGCCTCTGGGAGTCAAATGGATACTTAAAACCAAGTATAAAGCAGACGGACAGATTGAAAGACAGAAAGCCCGTCTTGTGGCCAAAGGCTATACACAAACACAAGGTATTGACTTTCATGACACATTCAGCCCAGTTGTCAAACCATCCACCATCAGACTTATCTTGGCACTAGCAGTAAGCCAAAATTGGCCTATTCATCAAATTGATATTAGCAATGCTTTCCTACAAGGGGATCTACTTGAAACTGTTTTTATGCATCAGCCACCAGGCTTTCAACACCCACTCTACCCTGATCATGTGTGTCGTTTAAGGAAGTCTATTTATGGCTTAAAGTAGGCCCACAGGTCTGGTTTTCTAACCTTAGTGATGCCCTAGTTACTATGGGATTTCGGGGTTCCAAAGTTGATAACTCACTGTTTATCTATCAACATGGCTCTGAGACTGTTTATGCCCTCGTATATGTTGATGACATTGTCATCACAGCTTCCTCTTCTAGCCTAATCAGCAAGTTTATACATCACCTCTCTTCTCTGTTTCCAGTTAAGAATCTTGGACATTTGAACTTTTTCCTAGGTGTCCATGTTACCTGTACCCCGCAAGGTCTATTCCTCTCTCAATCTCAATACATAGCCAATTTGGTTTCCAAGGCTAATCTCACCAATTCTCGGGCTGTCAGTACCCCCATGGCTTCACTCGCCACCCTCAGTGATCCCAGTTCCCCCCCTTTTGAGGACATCACAACCTTTCGCAGTCTGCTAGGTGGATTACAATACCTATCTCTCACTAGACCTGATGTCAATTTTACAGTCAATCGACTGTGTCAGTACATGCATAATCCAAAACAGAGTCACTGGAAGGCATTGAAACGGGTACTTCGTGTAACACCTCTCTCAAAAACACGTAATAGTCACTCACGTCAACAGATAAATAAAGCGTCTTACAGCGGAAGGATAAGTAACAACAGTAATACTCACTCGGGTGTCACCTGCCGTTACTCGCCCATGCGAGTAACGAAGCAGAACTAAATCCAACAACTAAAATTCACATCACTACTAAACCGCCGTGACAACGAGATATCCCTATACATCATACTAAGTCCACATCCATAACAGTCGACAAGTGAGCATCTACTCAAATCCCAAATAAATACAAGTTTACCGTCATACTTCCACAGACTAATACCGTTATACAATAAAAATTTTACGCATTAATTGAAGTAATCCTATCTACCCTGTTCCCGTACTTCGGCTTCAACGTAGCTCAACAACCTGCACAAAAAGTGTAGTCTCAGCGATAGACGCTGAGTATGCCGGGCCTGGACCCTATTGGTCACTTGTCATTTTAACCATCTTGATATTAGATTGATTTCATGCTTTATCATTTTACAGATATAATATGTACTGTAACAACATGCATGATTATATAACCATTCATCCAATCCAAACAGTCATTTATAAATATACACAGCACAATCACACATCATACAGTACGACAGTATTAGTAAGTCATACGTCGTATGTTAACATCATCATGTATTACAACATTCGGCCCCCCGGGCCCTCACATATCATTTGTTTTAGTTAGCACTGTCGGGCGTCAATTAGGACAACCCGAAATATACTTACTTGGACAGTAGTTCCACGTACACACAAGGTGCTCACTGCCCTGATCATCCGAAGACTCTGGGACTATTTCACTTTGCCTTTGTAAAGGCGTCCATTTAGGTGGCCAAGGGCCTGGTGCCAACGGTAGCACACTCTGCCTGACGATCTATCTAGGTTCGTTCAGGATTAACTAGGGTAAACCCGATACGGGATAACCCAAGAGATCTCTACGCGCGACCAGTAGCCAGTGACTGTCTGGATTAAGGTACATCATCACATTCATTCACACTCCACTGTTAACTTTGTTAGTTAGATAGTCAGTTACAGTTTTAGTTATGGAGAACATCACGTAATTTGTTGGCGGCCCTATGGGTCTTACGCATGCCTAGAATTATTCTAGGTAGTATTCACGTTCGAGTCAAAGCTCTAGAGACCGACAACGTCGTGTCCCGTTCCTAAGTGTTTTACTTAGGTTATAACTACAAACTCGTAATACTTAGCGTATTAGGTCAGGCAACGGTGGTTACAATCACACATTTCGCATATGTAGTTTTGTATAAGTCGATCTATAGTCGACGTAGTATTAGTCCCGTAGGACGTTCGTGCATAAATAAATAATGCAGTAAACATAGCTACCCATCACACACATAAATCACATACATACATTCACACAAGTTATTTATAATAAATAACAAATCCGAGCCCGAGGAATTCCTCAGGACAACCCGGATCAAACCCCTTTACATACCGTACACCGTGTCAAGGTCGCGCAGTGTAGACCACTAAGCTTTCTCGAGTGTGCACACGTCTGACAGGCGATCTAACAATACGAAGAGCGCCATATGTCAATCCTCATGACAGTATGATTCGGTATTTCCGAATAACGTCTGTAATCCCGGTACTACGCCCCCGGATTTTCAACTGTTACTAATTAACGAATAGTTATCTTAAAAATTCCTTACTCGTAGTAAGTATTAATATTCGGTTTAGCAAAGATGTCGGTTTTTATACGAACGTTGTAGTTAACGTTTTCGACTTAGGAATTACAGCTTCCCACCCGCAGTATTTTGAAACGTTACGCCTTATACAACTTCGTTCGTTCTCGTACATTTTTAATCTAACCGTTATATTGCATGCATAGGTATTTTTATAACCCTATAGTTGCATGCATGGTTATAGTTTATAACCTATGGTTGCATGCATTTATTGCAACGTTAGTTTGTAATGCACGATAGATTGTTATTTCTCGGTATACCTTATATTGTTGAACTTCTCATTTATGTAACAACTTGTATCCATTTAAACTCTTATGACATTATAGTATATAATTACACTAACAAGTCAATATTCATTATTTATTATTATATGGTTTGTAAACCATAATATATATATATATGCATGTTATTTGCGCCGGTTTGCATATATGTATATATATATATACATTGATTCTTAATGAAATATGAAACCCTACATTATGCACATGTTATTTCTTATTCAAGGTTTATTTTCCATGCTCGAAATCATATGGTACTCATATTATTCATGTCATTGTATACTATAGTTTACAATTTCATTTCTTGCATGATATTCATGCGGTATAGTATATAGTTTTATAACTATGTTTTAACCACATACATTTATACGATGCTATTCTCATATTTCATATTATATAACATGATATTTTATATTTCATTCAACATTACAATGTATAGTTTTTAAACCATATGCACATATATTTGCCGCAAGGCATACATGTTGTACAATTACTAATTCTTCATTCCCCATAGTTTTCATTAATTACCATTTAACCACACATTATTATGCCATGTTATAAGCATCATATTTTATAACATTAAAACCTTATAACAAAACATAACCTATAGTTTTATAAAATCCTCTATAATTGTCGAGAAGGCACATAATTTATATTTCATTCACTTTTCAATTCCCACACTTTCTATTTATTACAATCCCCACCACATATTTTATAACATGTCATTTTAACCTTACATTATATCATTTGAACATTATGATAAATATATCATATAGTTTCATTATTTTCGGTAATTGCACTCAGACCCTAGGTCTATTTTGGACTCTCATTTCCAACCCTCTATTTTCCTTATAATTCCAATCATGACACATATATTATATAATGTTACACATAGCATACGGAGCCATCTCAGTACTTGAATGATAACTGTTGTGATAAGAGAATTTAATCAAGTGTAACTTGTCAATCCATGCTCCTTGATAATGCATGACAGAAGCACATAGCATAGCTTCCAGAGTTTGGATTGTCCTCTTTGTTTGTCCATCTATAGATGGATGAAATCTTGTACAGAACTTTAACTTAGTTCCCATAGTCTTTTGGAATTGTTGCCATAATCGACTCAGAAATCTGAAATCACAGTCCAAAACAATTACTTTCGGAACATCGTGGTACCGAGCCACATTTTTAACATATGCATCAATCAATTGTTCCATTGACCAAGTACTCTTCATTGGAATAAATCTTGCCGTCTTAGTCGATCTATCCACTATCACCCAAATTTGATTTATGCCACCTTGGTTACCAGTAATCCAAAAACAAAGTCCATATATTTCGAATACCATTTCCAATTAGGAATTTTTAGAGGTTGCAATAATCCTCCAATTCTTTTATGTTCAAACTTAACTTTCTGGCAAGCTCAGCATTGGGACACAAACTCAGCAACTTTCTTTTTCATTTTCGGCCACCAGAATTGTTTCTTCAAATCCTTATATAATTTATCACCTCTCGGGTGCACTAAGTAAGTTGTATTATGTGCTTCTTTCATAAATCTCTCTTTCACTTCCTTACAGACATGTGGCATGCACCATTTTCCTTTGAATATTAAACTACCATCTTCATAGATTGCAAAATCTCTAGCTTTTCCTTCTTTCATTTTCTCACGAATTCTTTCGAGTTTTACATCCCCTGGCTGATTCTTAAGGATCTCACTGTATACATCTAATGCGGTTGTCATGTGGCACCACTTAATATTCTTTTCTACTTCTCCATATTCTACTACTTCTAGACTCAAACTTCAGGAAATCTCGAACTAACTTGTCTTAAAGGACCTACATATCTCCTACCGAGTGACTTCTTTTTCGGCTAAGGGTGTGCTACTACATTAGCCTTACCTTCATTATACAAGATTCCAAGTCATAGTCTTTGATAAATTCTAACCATCTCCTTTGCATCATATTCATTTCCTTTTGTGTAAAAATGTACTTCTAACTTTTGTAATCAATGTACATCTTACAAAATGTCCCATATAGATAATGCCTCTAAATCTTTAAGGAAAAGATCACGACAGCTAATTTTAAATCATGGGTAGGGTAACAAGTCTCATGCTCCTTTAAATGTCTAGTTGCATAAGCTATCACTTTCCCATGCTTCATCGACACACAACCTAAACCATGCTTTGAGGCATCACTAAATACTTTGAATCCTTCAGTCCCGGACAACAACACGAACACTAGAGCGGTAGTAAATTTCTCTTTTAAGGTTCGGAACGCTTCCTCACGACCCTCATCCCATTGGAAGTGCACTACCTTCTTCATCAGATTAGTAAATGGCTTAGCAATATTAGCAAAATATTTCACAAACTTCCGATAGTATCCAGCCAAACCTAGAAAACTTTGAACTTCTTTTACATTTGTTGGTGTTGGCCAGTTCTTTACTTCTTGAATCTTAGATGGATCCACCGAAATACCTTCCTTGGTAACCACATGGTTAAGAAAATAAACTTGATCCAACCAAAACACACATTTATACAACTTAGCATACAGTATATTATTCTCTTATATCTGTCACCGGTCAAAGTGTAGTGGGAAAGAGAATCTCATTCTCTAGTATGGGGTGGGAATCAAGTTAGGATTCTGGGGTAATCTCATTTTCTTTCCCTTCCTTAAAAAAAAAACTAGCTAAAACAAATAACAGGAAACAAAATCATTCTAATTTCTTTTCCTGATTACCTCGAAACAATCACCCTTAACTATCAAATTGTATCCAAATCAAGACAGATCTGGACCAGTCTATTATAAAATAAACGGACCGCCACATAAGGACGCAATCGGCCCGTGATCAACTGTTAGTGTGAAGAATATAATTGTAGGCAGAGGCGGAGTCAGCGAAGAACAGGTGGGTGTCCCCACCCCTCAAGTAACTCTTGCTCCTACAACAATGGCTCCTATAACAATGTAAAGATATTTATGTTTTCATACTATTACCGGAAATTGTCTACAACACAAAAAAATAATAATTTTGTATGTATACTACTATGGGAAATCCGGTTACACAATTTACAATATAAAAAAAAAGTTCAAAGAGAGAGATTGGACTCTCACATTTTTTTGCCCGTGACAAAAATCTCTCTCCAACTTGGTTGTTAATAGTGAAAGGGTGATTATATAGACATTTTGTACTGATAAGATAATGGATGATTTCAACTTTATTAAAGAAAGACGTCACAATTCAGTTACTTATTTTCTATTCTTTGGTAAGAATTATCTTTGTTTAGTATGAAGAATTAGTTTTTAGTTATTTCATTATCCTTAATATAATTCTCAATTGATTCAATGTAGAAAATATAATTGCATAAATTATTTACTATCTATTAATGTAACTCTCGCATTTGGATGAAAATTTTGTAATGATTAGGTCTTGTTATTTTTTTGATGGTGCAGTCCTATTGACCGATTATTTTGAACATAATATCATGTACTTTGTAATTATGCAAGAGTTTGTTTGATAACTTCATAATCATTGTTCCGGTGATCTTTAGTTTAAAAGTTGTCATATAATAGATATTGTTCATATGTATTTCTTTGTTGTTGATACAACCGACACACACTATTGAATACTCAATATATATTCAAAATGTGTACTATAGTTGCGATAAAAAAAAAAATTAAAAAGCCTTTGCCCCCTAATATTTGAGTTCTGGGGGTTGTACTTGTACTTACCCTTATAAGAGAGCAATGCGGTGCTAATTGTTATTAATTGTTTAATATTTATGTATAGTATATGTAAAATAGCTCTACGTTTGAGTCCAATGAGTAGCATTATTAAAATAGGAATTCAAGCTAAATAACTACAGGCGGACACGAACTCGTAGAAATTTACAGGCGGAGATTGAAACCTCCAATGAATGACCACAAACCCAAATCTGTGTATGTGTCTTTATGTACAACATCTTCCTTCCTAACAAACGGTAGAATCTTTCAAATCTCTAGACACGACATCATTACAGATCTTGATTAGAAGCCTTTCTCGACAACGTATTCTTTCTTTCTTTTATTTTTTTCTTTCTCTCTCTTGTATTCATCCTAAATGCATCAACTAAAATCCAAATTACCCAAGATCCGAGGCCAAAAGGGCCCCAAAGAGGAGCAACAACCTCACCATCCCACCGACAATCCTACCGACAATCCCACCGAAAAACACCACACTACCACCACAGCAGCCAGCACTTTCACCGCACCCTTCCACATTCTCGCTAAAATAAAATCCAAATTCCAAGCCACCGCGAAACTGAATTCCGGGAGCGGGGCCGCCGCCGGCGGTGGTGGTACTTCTTCCGAAAATAACAATAACCAAAAGAAACCCAAACCACTCACTCACTCAGAATCAAAACTGAAAGAGGTATTCGGTAAATTCGAGAACGAGGATGGACAAGCGGACCCAGCAGATCTGGGCCCATTAATGCGGGCTCTAGGCGGTAGCCCAACTGAAGCTGATCTGGAAAAGATCTGTTCCAAGGAGAAGCTAAATGGGCCGTTTGATTTCAAGACGTTTGAGCGCGTCATGGGCCGGTATCTTACAACTAATGACATCGGTCGAGCCAAGGAGGTCCAGCGGGCTTTCGAAGTGATAGATCGTGACACGGATGGGTATGTAAATGTTTCTGACCTTAAGCTGCTCCTGACTACTTCCGGAGAGAAGTTGGACCCAGATGAGTTTGATGAGTGGATTAAGGAAGTGGGGGTCAGGTCGGACGGGAAGGTCCGCTATGAAGATATCATTGTCACCCTCTAGAGACGATTGACTAAGTAATCAAGAATTAATGGCGTTGATTTCCTGAAATGAGCAAATATTAATTGCTACCCCATTTGTACATTCTTTTTTTAAAAAATTAGTTTTGGATCGGAGTCATCTTAACACATAATGAACCTATATATTGAAATGCTTGAATGCATTAATCAATCTTATCTATGGATTGAAGTTTGACATATTGGTCTCTTTCATCCAAACTTAGAGATGATACGATCAGAACAATTTTTTTAAGGGCAGTAAATCCTCCCTTAAAATTTTTTTTTTGTTGCACTAGGAGTGTAAAGTTTTAGTATGCAATTATTTTCTTTATTTTAAAGATTCCCACTTATTGTTCTTAATAAATATTGAATTAGTTTGTACTATTCTTTTATGTGACACTTAATTGTATTATTGAAATGCTTGATTGCATGAATCAATTTTGTGTAGAAACCGTGGTGGCGGCTATAGATCCTAATGCTAGTGCAATATTAAATGATTTCTCTAATGTTGTACATGACCTAGAGCACTAGGCCCACATTAAGAAAGTCCAGGATAACATCAATCGAAGACAGTGAAGTATCAAATCCCTAAGGAGCATCCAATTACGAATCAACCCACAGCCAGAGTCATTCTTCAATCAACCACTTGAAAATAGGAAGTTCTCTACACCGAATCTTTGCATTCCAGATCTGTCATAAGTCCTAGATCTAGACACTGAGATCTAGTTGAGGTCCCTCATTAGTCCTTGTTCATATCAATAGAGGCAAATAAAGTGGCTCTCGGAAGATACTATAAGACAACTAACAAGTCAAAGTAGGAGTCACCTACTTGTACCACAACAGCTTAATGACTTTACACGATTGAAATTCGTCAAACCAAAATTTTCTCCATACGCAATCAGCTAAGAGTAAAAGAAGAGGTGACTTTACACGATTGAAATTCGTCAAACCAAAATTTTCTCCATACGCAATCAGCTAAGAGTAAAAGAAGAGGTGACTTTACACGATTGAAATTCGTCAAACCAAAATTTTCTCCATACACAATCAGCTAAGAGTAAAAGAAGAGGTGACTTTACACGATTGAAATTCGTCAAACCAAAATTTTCTCCATACGCAATCAGCTAAGAGTAAAAGAAGAGGTGAGCATGCAACTCTCTTTTATAAAAAATGATGAAAAAGCTTGCAATTGCTTAATCATCAGAAAATAAAAATATCAAAAGAAGAAGAACAAATGCATTGGGTAGAGATACTCTTGTAAATAAGATCCTTTTAAGTCATATCTGCCGTAGTTGTAAGGAAAGTATTGCAAAAATATTAACTAATCTCCATACAAGGGATGCCCACTAGATGTAAAGCTTGAGACATTATTATACTCAAGATCTTAACTGTCAGGAGATCTTCCAAAGTCCATGGGCAAAATGATAAAATCTTATTGATTTCTCAAAGAAAACCAAACATATGAGGATTGATAGGGGAGAATTACCAAAGATCAAGGATTCATCCCCACTTCTATGTAACTTTCTTTTCCTAGAAAATTTTCTCTTTATCGTTTTTCAAGTTCACTTACAATCGATTCATTCAATAATTGCTAGCCATTGTCCAGCAACTAAGTACTTTTGTTAATTGACGAACTTGGAAGAAAAAAATATGATTCTTATAAGTAAGTGTTTATACAAGTTATAGGTGAATGAGGTCCAAAAAGTAGGAAATTGTATCATTAAAACTAAAAAAAAATCTACCCACACACAACATAGAAGACAATATAAGGAAATGTGTTGTTAAAGAGATGGGAGAGCTTTTATGTTAGGAGAAGTCTTGGTGTTGTTTCCGTGATTCATTGTATCCATCTGGTGTGCCACTAGGCGGCGGTGGATTAGACAGAAGGGATGTGATAGTTGGAGTATTAACTCCATAACTCAAAAGCTTAGCTCTCTTATAAAGAGAATTTTGGGGATATAACGGATCCAAGAGTTGTGAATGATTCACATTTCTAGATATTAGTCATACCAAATAGTTATGAGATATTCAAGAACCCGATTATGAGTTTTCAAAAAGTGATCAGAGATGGTTCGACAAAAAAGAGTACGGTCATGAGTCTTTTTTTACTCAAAATCCATTTTTTCTACTTTCCCAGTGTGGACTTCAATCATCTGTTCAAATATGGTGAAGAATCTTTGTTAAAGGCTTGATCTTGTTCTCTTTGAGAGCGTGGAGGAGTTTGTTAAGGGAGAATGAAATAAAAACTGAGTTGATCCTGGCGAAAGGAAGTTATCTCAAAGTGGGGAAGTTAAAGATCCACCCAGCTGAACTTGGAAGGGTGGAAGGAGAGATATGCTGCGTTTTGGCTCCCTAAATCTTGATATCTAGAACTTGTTGTATGGGAGGTTATGACACTTTAACAGAATCTCAATAAACACACTTCAAAGTTTTATCATTCAAATCTGGAATCCTAAGGCCTTCTTAAAAGTGAGTGAAGTGTGGTATGACAAATTTTCTTTCCAGTCTTCTTCTGGAATTGAGTTGAATAACATTCTATCAAATGAGCCCTGGCATTATCAAATAGGTTACTGGTTGTTATGCTGATAGACCCATCTATTCACCTAGGTGAGCATGACCCAAAAATTGTTAAAATGTGGGTGGAAGTCCATAATCTTTCTATGTTATTCTTCAACAAAAAGTTAGTGGTGAATTTGGAACAAAATAGGATATTTTGTTAGATGTCCTAAAAGAATAAACCCTCTAGCCTCAAAAGTGTTGAAAATATTAATGGAAGTTGTTGTTACAGAGCAACTGTGTAGAGTTCTTCTAGTGAATGATGGTAAAAAGGAAAGGTGTTGTTGGATATCTTATGATAATCTTTTACGGTGTGCTATAGGTGTGGAAGGATGGATCATATGATTATTGAAAGAAGAAGAAGATACTATTGATTCCAATTTAGCCTGGTTTGATCTGAGTATGTAGGCTCGTTGGTCTCTATTCCGGATAATGTTTTACTTGAACTAAACCAGCAAGACCAGCTCCTTTTATCTCTGATAGAAGGTCTTTTGTTACAAAAGATAAATTTGGTAGCCATAACGTTAACAAGGGCAAAAATAAATGGTCAGATTGTGATTCACCTAATGTGGATCTTCATATTTCGCCAAGTAAAGGAATTAGTATTAGAGAGATCAAGAAAAAAAGGAAGGATAATGTGGGAAAGATCGGGTCAATGAAGAAGATACTACTGATTCCAATTTAGCTTTGACCAGCAAGAAAAGGAAACTAATCCAGTCTAGTGAGTGGAACGACATTCAGTGGAACCCAAGTGTTGTAGGTTCCTAGAAAAGTTAAGAATTAAGCTTTAGTTTCTAGTATTTGAATCTTCACTTAAAGGAGATAAGAATAAGGACTCTAAAGTTGAAACTTTATCTCAGTCTCAGGCAGACCCTACTGGTGAGAAGAGTTGCCATTCCAAATGGATTGCCTTAACTTGGGTGAAAGAATTACACAAGATTCATCACCCATAGCTGGTTTTCTAATGAAGACCCACATATCTAAGGTTGAGATGGATTGGTTAAGAAAGAGTTTTGGTGATTATAGAGGTATTTTTGTTCCCATTGTGGGTAGAAGAGGGGGGCTTGATTTTCTGTGGAAGCCTTCGATTAAAGTCAATATTATCAATGTTTCAAAGCATCACGTAGCATCTGTGGTTCAACTCCCTGGGGAGTTACTACACTTTATAGGGTTCTATAGTTGGTCAGATTAGGGTATGAAATACTTATCTTGGAATTTATTAAAGGCTCTGAGAAATTAAGTCAATTTTCCTTGGATGGTTGATGGCAACTTTAATCAAATAATGTTTAATTTTGAGAAATCTGGAGGTAAATTGAGGAAGTATAATCATATGAGACCTTTTAGAGAAGTGGTGGATTCTTGAATCTGATGGATGTTGGTTTTTTTTTGGTGCAAAAGGTACTTTTTCCAATGGCCAATATGAGAATTCTCATTCTCTTAGTAGATTGGATAGAGTCCTGAGTTGTCATTAGGTTATGGCTTTGTTTCCTCTACTATTAGTGGAGCACTCACAAATGCAAAATTTAGACCACTGTCCACTTCTCATAAGATTATTAGGAAAGCTCTTCAAGCCAAGATGATTATTAGATTTGAAACTGTTGGATAATGGATTCTAAGTGTTTGTTTATTATTTTTGAAGTTTGGGGTTATCAAAATTTGAATCTAAAGGAGGAGATCTTGGAGTTTCAAAGAGCTTTAACAAGATGGAAAGGTTGGTCTATTGAGAGAATCAAATGGGAACTAAAAAGAAAGAAAAAGGATCTGGTGGGGCTAAATGCTGCTCCCTCCCCTTACTGTTGGAAATATCACAAATCGGAAAAGAACTCTGATGGAGATTAAGTTGTTGTTGTTTAGAGAGGTGTTATGGTGGAAACAAAGGTCTAAGGATAGATGGGTAAACGAAGGGGACAAAACACAGGGTATTTCCATGTTAAAGCCTTAGGGAGAAGAAGAAGGAGTAATAACATCTTCAACCTACTTGATGGTGATAATAAGATGTGTTATGGGTGGAAGGATCTGAAAAAGATTACTAGATCTTACTTTGGTAATATTTTTTCCAGTACAAATCCTAAGTTTGAACATATATTCTCAGATGCAATGAGAGGTAGACTGAACCAAGCCCAGATTGATATGCTAAACTGTCCTTATTCTAGTCTCGAAGTTGTTGAAGCAGTGAAGAAGTTGGGGAGTGATACGTCTCCTTGTCCTGATGGGTTCAATGGAAAGTTCTTCAAGACCTTTTGGAATGTGGTGGGTGTATCAGAAATATGTGACTGTCTCTGCCTAGGCAGTGTACCGATCGTTTTACGGAATAGTGAATTAAGTGGGGTTGTCGATCTCAGGGACCTCGTTCAATTAATTTACTTGCTCGTAGACAATTGCGGTAGAAGCATCAATTTCTTCATCCTCTATGAAATCGTCCACCACTGGTGCCTCTACCGGTTCAAAGATAGGCTCAGGCAAGATATTCTGCTTTACGAGCGGACAACTCTCCCACCCATAAGGTTCCCGATCAGATTGTTGTGGTGGTTGGTGCCCAAAAAATATTTGAAAAGAAAGTAATGATTCTTGCTTACGTTGAAAAGCAAGTTCCACCAGCAATCTTGTCTCCTCATCGTAATTGCTCTCCATTATCAATAACTAGCCTACAAAAACAAAAACAAAAATGCAAATACAAAGTAAAATATAACTAAAAAAAAGAAGAGAAACACAAAAAAAAAAATTAACTAAATAGAATAACAAAATATAAACAAAAGAGAATTGCTAAATAACATAAATAAACCAAATAAACAAAAACAAAATTAAAAAGAAAACGAAATTAATACTAAATTAATAAAATAAAAACAAAAATAAAATAAAATAAAATGGAAAAACAAAAAATAAAAAAAACTTAAACAAATAATAAATAAATCACAAAATGAAACAAAAATAAAAACAAATAAAATAAAACAAAACAAAACGAAAATTAAATAGAATGATCAAGCTAGAGAAAAACACAATAAAAATAAAAGAGAAACAAAAGTTCCTAATTAAAATAAAACTAAGATCAATCTATTAAACAAAAGTATAAAGAAAAAAAAACCTAGACAAAATAAAAGAAAAACAAAACTAAACAAAAATAAGGGAAAATTCACGAGATACCCGTGTTTTCTTTCGTAATTCATAATATACCCCTGTGGTTTTAGTAATTCAACTTTAAACATGCTTAAATGTTGTCTAAAATTGATGAAACTTTACATGGACGACGCAAGAGTGTTATATTTTGGTCCAATATCAAATTTGAAGTTTTTTAAGCTCACATGTGACCTGTGGGACCCAATGAACAGTCACAAATTCATTGGGTCCCACAGGTCACATCACATGTGAGCTTAAAAAACTTCAAATTTGATATTGGACCAAAATATAACACTTTAGCATCGTCCATGTAAAGTTTCATCAATTTTGGACAACATTTTAGCATGTTTAAAGTAGAATTACGAAAATCACAGGGGTATATTATGAATTACAAAAGAAAACAGGGGTATATCGTGAATTTTCCCCAAAAATAAAATAAAATAAAAAGAAAAATGAAACAAAAATCTCAGTCCAATTAAGTAAAACTGTAAAACAAATTAATCACCTCTAAATAATAAATATAAAATTGCAAATAAAATTTAAACTAATAAAATTATAAACTAGAAAGTAAACAAATATATTCTTAATTAAACTCAAAACGAAGACGAAAAAGAAATAAACTAATTTATGGTCTATTGTAACTAAATAAAAACTAAAACTAAATTAACCTAGAATCACAATTTAATAAAACTTACTAACG
The DNA here is from genome assembly GCA_023374045.1 of Limonium bicolor. NCBI lineage: Eukaryota > Viridiplantae > Streptophyta > Magnoliopsida > Caryophyllales > Plumbaginaceae > Limonium > Limonium bicolor. Next base: position 374,594,888 of record CM041778.1, on the reverse strand, counting down.
AAATCAAATTTTACTCAACCAACTAAATTGTAAACAAAATTGACCCTAGTTAAACGGTAATAAAAACAAAACAAAGTTCTAACTATAGCACGATTAAAATAAAACTGTAAAGCAAAATCAAATAAAAACGCAATAAGGAAAACAAAATCTTTAAAAAATCTCAGTTAAACAAACAAATTGTCAATTAACCGTGTCAGAGGTCCCCGGCAACGACGTCAAAAACTTATAGCAGAAATATGTGACTATTTCTACCTAGGCAGTGTACTTATCGTTTTGCGGAATAGTGAATTAAGTGAAGGTTGTCGATCTCAGGGACCTAGTTCAATTAATTGACAAATTTATTAACTAACTAAAAACTAAACTAAGAAAGCAGGAAAATGTCATTTTTTAGGGTTTTCTCAATTTAATTGAATCTGACTCAATAGAAAATAATAAAAATAATAAAACAATTAAAATAAACTGAGTAAAAGAAATAAAGATTAAAACTCTAAGGGAAAATTCACGATATACCCCTGTTTTCTTTCGTAATTCACAATATACCCTTGTGATTTTCGTAATTCAACTTTAAACATGCTTAAATGTTGTCCAAAATTGATGAAACTTTACATGGACGATGCTAGAGTATTATATTTTGGTCCAATATCAAATTTGAAGTTTTTTAAGCTCACATGTGACCTGTGGGACCCAATGAATATGTGACTGTTCATTGGGTCCCACAGGTCACATGTGAGCTTAAAAAACTTCAAAATTTGATATTGGACCAAAATAACACTTTTTTATCGTCCATGTAAAGTTTCATCAATTTTGAACAACATTTAAGCATGTTTAAAGTTGAATTGCTAAAACCACAGGGGTATATTGTGAATTACGAAAGAAAACAGGGGTATCTCGTGAATTTTCCCAAACTCTAAAATCTAAAGAAGCACCTCGGATTGTTCTGCAAACCTTCACTTTATTAATCTATTAATAAACTCTCTCTAATCCTACAATAAACTCAGGAATCTTAATTAATTTGTTGACCGGTCCATGTACAATGAACTCTAATTGGCAAAAATAACAAGTCATAAACCATGCCCAAGTCAATTCTAACCAATGACATTATAACCAATTCCTATTTGAGAAAGATTAACTTATAGGCAAACCATGCTTCTAGTCATTAATCCGGTTTAACTTCCTATGTCGTGTTAACTAATCTCAGCGCCGTATTTTGATTAGAAAACTACAAATGCTTTAATAATTGATCCAAGAATTAAAGCACATGGAGAACAGGAATTAAACTATTGCATTATTGAATTAGTAAAAAGAATACAAAATAAATATAGAGAACTGGTTTGCAACCTCAATACGGGGAGCTAGCCTAACTACTCAAACAAAAATATAAACAATAACAAAAGTAACAAAGAACGACATTAAACGAAATAAGAGGAAGGGTAGAGAAAACTTCAGTTAGCAAGTTTATCTTTGCCTCCCCGCTCCGACTTCGTCTTCACACCAGTGTAACAATGGTGGTATATGGTATGTGAGTGGTGTGGTGGTCTGGTGGTTAATGATGTGGTGTGGTGGTCTGGTGGTTAATGGTGTGGTGTGGTGGTCTGGTACGGTGGTGTGCGATGGGAAATACGGATGAAGATGGATGGTGGAGCCGATGGTGGTATGGTGATGATGGTAGTGGACGGTGGTTGCTGGCAAATTGTGAAGAGAATAGTGTTGAAAAGGCACAAGGCCCCTTCCTTTGTACGGGTGTAATTGATTTGCAACCCTAACTTTGATTTATATACGAGCAGCAGCGATCGTTGAGGATAAAAGTGTTTATCTTATTTTTTTAATGGACATGTGACGTCGGGATTGCTCTGTTTGCCGCGTCCGGATGAGCAAGTCCGAACTTCTCTATATTGAGCCGTGTGGAATTCTTCATCTGACGCGTCCGGACATACGTCTGGGTCTGAAGTCCGGACGCGTCTATGTGACGTCCGACCCACATGTCCGGACAGAAGTCTGGCGGAATTATGCGAGAAGTCTTCTGAGGTGTCCGCACATGCGTCCGACCCTAAAGTCCGGACAGCTGACCCGGACAAGAGTATATAAGTCATTCTCTACTAAATCTTCACACGTGGTCGTAAATATGTCCGTCCTTGTGACTTGTCCGGGTGGGAAGTCCGGACAGCTGACCCGGAAACTTGAAACATTCAAAATAGAGCATGTTTGAGCTGTCCTGATCTATGTCCAAGTGGGAAACCCGGACAGAAATAGTGTGTCCAGGTCAATGACCCGGACAGCTCATCCGGACAAGAGACAGTTCAGCACTTCATCATAAACAGGCTCTAAATTCTTTGTTTGGACTTCGTTTTTCTCCCCGTTTGTTGCGTTGCAAAGCTAGTGAAGTGAAGAATATAATCCCATGAATTTTACCTGCATTTGACACATAAAAAGTATCAGTTCACATCAAAACATAAATCTAAGGAAAAACATATGATAAGTGAGAAATATGACATGAATTGTTATAGAAATAGGAAGAATTAAATCCCTAAAAGTATATATATTTCACACTTACAGTGGGCCCGGTATTACTAAGAAAGTCCTTTCTATACTACATGGTAATACTATAGCTGGATCTCTTAATCAGTTCTTCATTGCTCTTATTCATAAAGTTAATGGTGATATTACAATGAGTGACTTTCAACCTATCGCTCTGTGTAACTACATTTACAAGATTGCCTCAAAGGTTACAGCCAGCAGAATTCAAAGTATTCTTCCTCTTATTATATATCCAAATCAGTTGGGTTTGTAAAAAGAAGGAACATTACTGACAATATTATTATTGTTGGTGGCTTAGCTAGAAGTCAGGCTAGTATGAAAGGAAATTTTGCTATCAAATTTAACTTAAGCAAAGCCTAGGATAGTTAATTTGGAGTGGAACTATCTAAAAAATATCATTGAAGTTATGGGTTTTCCTTCAAATTGGTCCAAGCCTATCATGAACTATGTGACTTCAACTCATTGTGCTATTTTGATCAATAGGGTAGCGGGTAATTTTTTCAAGCCAACAAGAGGTATTAGGCAAGGGGACCCACACCTTTCTTCTTTGCTTTTTATTTTGTCCCAAGAGTCTTTATCTAGTGCCTTGCACTGGCTGAAGATAGGGGTCGGCATAAAAGAGTGAAGCTATCTCAAACTGGGCCTAGAACTTCTCATCTTGCTTTTGCAGATGAAATTCTCTTTTGTGGTGAAGCCTTCATTGATAACGCAACTTCTCTCAAAAATATTATATCCTTCTTCCTGTATTCTTTTGTTCATTTGATTAATGCACAAAATCTGAAGTGGTTTCAACAAAAAGCTTAATACCCAAACCAAAACTTCAATTTGCAATATTATGGGTTATTCTGAAACCACTTAGGCCTCCTATGGTGATCAGTGGGAACAAGGCTCGGATTTTCAGCTATATTATGGAGCTTATGAAGAAAAATTTGCTAGTTAGGGGAAGCCTATTTCACAGGCAGTTAGCACAACCCTTGTCTCTAGTGTGCAATAGGCCATTCCAACTTATTCGATGTTCCTTTTTATGCTTCAAAAGAATTTCTTTCCAAGATTAATTCAATCTGAGCTGCGTTCTGTCAGCGTGGGTCTATTGATAAAAGAGTTTGCATTGGGTTAAGTGGAGTGAGGTGTGTAATCTCAGGAGAATGGTGATATGGGGTTCAAGTTAGTTGTGCTTTTTAATAGATCTCTTCTAGCAAAGGCATGGAATCTTTTACAATTAAACTCTTCTCTTGTGGCTTAAACTCTCAAAGGCCTGTATTACCCTAACCTGAATATTCTTCAAGCATCCAAAGGCAAGCATGACAGCCTAACATGGAGCTCTATTCTAGTCTTCTTGGATCTTTTACAAAAGGGTGTTAGAAGAAAGATAGGTAATGGAAAAGATACTCTTTCTGGAGTTTCCCTTGGGTGCCTCATCCTTTCTTTCAAGATTTTCACAACCCCGCCTCCAACAGATATACATGACATTGGATACTTTTTTCTTCTGGTGAAAACCAATGGAATATTCAACTCATAAATTAGAAGGTGTGGGATAATGACCTTCAAGAAATTAGAAAGATCTTTTTAAATGGAGGGAGAAGGATTCCTGGATTTGGCACCCTTCAAAATATGAACTTTTCTCTATTAATACTTCCTACGACATTGCTTCTTAAGGACATGCAAGAGTGAGTTTCTGGTAGCTCAAATACCTCTCTGTACAAAAGAAGATCTTAAAACTAAAGTGCAGTCCTAGAGCTAAATTGCTTCAGTAGAAGAGTGAAGGATTCTCCCAAGTGTTTTTTCTGTGGAAAGATAGATACCATATATCACATGTTCTTCAACGGTATAATGGTTCGTAAGAGGTGGGAGGGGATTATAAAGATGGAAAACAATCATCCAATTGATGATAATAATGTCCAAGATTGGCTGTACTCATATATTGATAGTTGTACTATTGAAAAATTAGAGACTGTTGTGAACAATATGTGAAAACTCTATGATTCAAAGAATAGTGTGAGACACGATCAACAACTCTCTTGGTTGGCTCTTATAGAATCAAATCATGCTTTAATGAGACATATAGTAAAGCTTTACTCCCTTCTTCTTGCTCTCAGATTGATAATATATGGACACCTCTTGCGTAGGGACTAGTTAAAATCAGCTGTTGGATTAAGAATGAAAGAGGAAACCTTTGGTTGTGGCTGGCTTTATTCAGATGTGGGATTGCTCGACGGTGATGGTTTTTAACAAGACCATGGGTGACTCTTGCTCTGAACTGGGAGCTTAAATGTAAGGGGTTCGTTTTTGGTATGAACTGGGCAATCGAAGAAGGATATAAGCAGGTAATTGATATTCGTAATGAAGATCTTTATCAATTTATGATTCAACATCGGACTAATGTCTGTAGTCTTGAACTACCTCCAATGGGAACAATTTACCGCTTTATCCTCTTATTTTGATTGTATTAAAGACCACTCTTGATATTTATATTGTAAACTTCCTAGTGAAGTTAGTTTCTTATCTGTATAATAGCTCCAGATGATTTATACTATGGAAGGGTGAAGACATCCCTTGAAGATTGTAAGGTATTGTAGTTTGGACTCTTGTTCCTCGGGAGACGAAGTAACATGTTTTGTAAAAAACATCTATCCAGTCTATTCATTTTCCACTTTTAGATTCCTATAACCATGGGTTGGGCCATCTAAAAATGAAAGAGTGGAATAAAAATGACATTTAATCTTTTGTTTGCTTTACATTAACAATTTTATGCATGCGACTTTTACTTTTACAAAAATATAAGAAGAATGATGGTTAAACTTTACTTTCAATCATGTCCCTTCATTTCCCATCATCTAAAAGCGGCGTCTTAGTAGATAAGAGATCATTATAACACACAATTATCCCTTCATTTCCTATCGGTATACCTAACCTAACTCATCAGAACATAATAGTCGGATCAGATATTCCATTTAAGTTTCAAAAAAGGAAAAACCTCATCACTCACATTGTTCTTAATCATTTCAATGTTGAAAGGAAAACAATTTTAATCTCCATCATCTCAAAGAAAAGAGAAGCGGTTAATTCTTCAACACGGAAAAACAAAAGAGAATACCCATCATCTATCACGTACGATTAACTAGATGGGAAAAGATGATGAGATGTCGAGTCAAATGAAGGAGGCATTCACCCTATTCGACACTGACAAGGATGGGAAGATTGCCCCCTCTGAACTCGGGATTTTGATGCGATCTCTTGGCGGAAATCCGACTCAGGCACAATTAAAGGATATCATTGCACAAGAGAAACTCAATGCACCCTTTGATTTCAAAAGGTTTCAGGATTTGATGGCTAAGCATCTCAAGGCGGAGCCCTTTGATCGTCAGCTTCGAGAGGCATTCAAGGTCCTTGACAAGGAAGGGACTGGATACGTTGCTGTTTCAGATCTTAGGCACATCGTCACTAGCATCGGGGAGAAGCTTGATAAGGAGGAGTTTGATGGGTGGATACGTGAGGTTGAGGTTGGGTCCAATGGGAAGATCAAGTATGAGGATTTTATTAACCGAATGATTGCCAAGTAATTAATTCCATATTATTAGTCAAGGTAGTAGGAATTGTTGAAGGATTAGTTATTTACTTGTTGAAAGATTATATAGTTTTTTAATGGCATAATTAAGGACCAAAGTATTTTTTTCATTGAAATTAATGTAAGTGGAAAAAGTTTATCAAATTTATTTTTCTATATTATTCTTCTTTTAGACTTCATGTAATGAAGCTTTATTGCTCTACAATATTGTTTAAGACATTGCATTATTGTTTTGTTAAGCTTAAGACATTGTAAGCTAGATGAGGCACACAAAATATAGACATGGAACTGGGAATGTGGGAAGAATGAGAATAAAATACTATGTTGTTTTGTGAAATAAATTATGGTTTAATGTGAGAATGGAAACGTACATTTTACAAATATTTATCTCCACACAAGAATGGATATTGATAAGTTTGTCGCACCTAAACTCATTTGGATTTTTCCATTTTGAACTGGTGCTATCCGACCTATGATTGAATGGTGTTTGGACTAGCGAGCAGGATTCCCTCACAACTTGGATTTTTTATTTCATTTTGATCCAGATCATGTTCTTACTCCTTTTTACTTAATTTACACCTGAAATCATAAAAAAAGGCATTATGTTTATATAACAAAGGAAAATGAAAATGATAAGAAGTTATTAATGTTACAATATACCATGCTTTACTGCTGTTACAGTTAGATATAACACATTGTTATAACTGTTATCTACTTTTAGAGAAATTGGGGTTAGTTACCTTAGGCAACTATATATAGAGAGAGCAATAGATTAGTTAGTGATTAAGTGTGAAAGAGTTGGAATCATTGACTAATAACAAAAGTTTCACACTGTTTCCTTGTTCACGTTTCTCTTCTGTTTTCCAAGAAGCTTAACATGGTATCAAGAGCACATGATTCTTTCTCCGCTCAAAATCTAATTCTACTTCTCTTCTCAATTCCCCCTCATTGTGCTAATCCTTTTCTATGGAGGATGAAACTGTGAAGAATATCAGAACATCGGAAATTGGGAATGGCTTCGGTACAGTAAAGGAGAAAGACACGATAAACGACGACCCTCTTCATCTTCATAGTTTGGACCACCCGGGGATGCTACTGATGGGAGTGAAATTTGATGGCAAGGGCTACTCAACGTAGAAGAACATGATTATCGCTCTTTCTACCAAAAACAAACCCGGATTCGTTGATGGCACCCTGGAGCGGCCGCCGATTCCAGTTCCGTGCCAGAGCCTGAATTAGAGCCAACAACAAGGTTATCGCATGGCTATTGACTACATTGGAGAAGAGAAAAACAGATAGCGTCATATTTGAGGCCACCACAGTAGAAATATAGAGTAAATTGGAATCAAATTTATGGAAAACAACATGGTGTGGTGCTTTGCCCTCGAACAGGAATTGACAAACATCAAACAAGGCGATGATAGCGTTCTGACCCATTTCATATCAAAGAAATTTGGGATCAAATTGATGCCACCAACCCTTTTCCTACTTGCAGTTGTAGTGGGAGCAACCAATCAAGGGAATTCATCACACGCTAGAGATGCATTAAGTTCCTCATGTCCGTAAACCCTAAATTTGCTAACGTCAGAGGAAACGTCCTCATGATGTCCCCTCTTCCTATTTTTGAGCCAATTTTCTTTTTACTGGTTCAAGAACGCCAGAAAAGTGCTACCTCAGGCGCCCCAAGTGAAGAAAATTCCATGTCGCTGCAAGCACTGGCTTGAATGGCAAGAACCAAGCCAAGAACCCTAAACAAGGAAATTTTGTTTGCACTCACTGTTAGAAAGTTGGGCACACGGAGGAAAGATGCTATAAGAAAGTGGGATATCCCTCCAACTAGAGATTTAGCAAAGGGAAGGGATCCACAGCTGTTTCCACTCCTCAACAGGATCCTTCTACAATTTCTACCCAAAAAATGATGAGGACAAGACATCGCACCTATACCACAGAAGAGCTCAATCAGATTTTAGCGCATTTTGCTAAAACTCAAGAATCTAAAGCAACTACATGTGCGTAGGGTGATTCCAGTTACAGCTTTGTTGGTAACTCCTTCTCACGAAAACTCTCTAATAATCTTGATAATTTACGTGATGTATTTGAAGAATTAGACATTTTTCTTAGTGTTGGAAATCAGAAAGAAGAGCTGAAACATATTGGATTTTAGACTTAGGCGCATCACAACATATGTGATGTGATCTAAGCAAATTCTCTGATTATAGGCTCTTAGATCAGCATCACACTTTTGCAATGCCAAATGGGCACCCTCAAACATTCAAGATCATAAGAAATGTTAGGATAACCCAACTTATTACATTGTGTGATGTTCTTTATGTTCCTACTTTTCATTTTAATCTGGTTTCTATTGCTAGACTTGCTGAGTGAATCAAAGACAGACTTTACTTTGATGCCTATTCTTGTATGTTTCAGGACTCTAAGAATCTCTAGAGCATTAGATAGGCCGGGTCAACTCACATGTATATTTTATTGATACAAGGGATGAAAAAAATGAAGTGGAAAAATTTTGCTTGCACTACTCATGATTTAGTTTTAGGTTTCAACTGTAAAGACACTATGAGTTTGTGGCATCGTAGATTAGGCCACCTTCTTGTTAGTAAGATTGAGAAACTAGGCTCAGTTGATAGAAAAGTGTGTAAACGCAATTCTTATGTGAGCCCTGTTGTAAGAAAGAGCCAAATATTGCCTCCCCAAGAAAAGTAATATAAAGATTGAATTTTTTTATTTGGTGCCTATAGATGTTTGGGGTCCCTTTAAGGTCAAACCCCATGATGGCTTTTCATATTTTGTCACCCTTGTAGGTGATTATAGTAAGGCTAATTGGTTTCATCTTAATACTGTCAAATCAAATGCAATCCATGTTATGATCCAGTTTTTTAGCACAATAAATCCCAGTTTGACAAAAGATAAAGGCCATTAGAACCGACAATGCTTATGAATTAGGAAGATCTAATGAGAAGGCTAAGTTTCTTAAGTTAAAAGGAACAAGACATCAATTAACTTGTGCCCACACCCCTTAACAAAACGGGGGTGTAGGGAGAAAACATAGACACATTCAAGATACAGATAGGAGTCTCATGTTTCAATCAACATTGCCCTTGAAATACTTGGAGAGAGTGTGCTTACTGCAATATACTTGATCAGTAGAATGCCCTTCGAAGTACCTTAGGCAAGTCCCCTTTTTTAACATTTGTATGGGAAAGAACCAAATTACTAGGAATTACAATGTTTTAGATGTCTTAGTTTTGTACATATCAGTCATGATCAACACAATATATGTGCTCCAAAATCAGCTAAATTTGTGTTCTCGGGTTATACCCCAAACAAAAAGGGGTACAAATTGTTTGATCCGGATAATCATAAGATAGTGGTTAGTAGATATGTAAGTTTTATGAGAATATTTACCTTTTTATTAAGCATGGCCAGTCATAGAAATCTGATAATAATAAGCTGAGAACCTTAGTCACTTTCCCACACCTTCTTTGTTTATGAATACAACTGATGATTGTTTGAGTGAGAAAGAAATAGATGAAAGCCAGTTCCAATCAAGTGTAGCACCATAGGAAGATCAGGTAGTCACAGAGCAACAGACAGGGGACAATAACACTGATCCCCCATCACAAGATCAAGGTCTGAGAAGATCAACTGGACCTAAGGAGCCACCGAGATATCTCCAGGATAACATCGCGGGCAACATAGGAAAGAGCAAACCAACATCAGCATCACTTTCAGCTAAGTTCCTAGACCCCTTCTCATGTGTTCTAACCGGTAGACTCAACAATTACAGCTTGACTAAATCTGTTACTCAATGTTTCTTGGATAGTTTTAACTCTTTAGACAAGTCTGGTTGCTTTTGTTCCTATATGAAACCCAGGAAAATAGTTAAGTTTAGTATTGAAGATACCATGAGAAATCATCTTACAATCGCTACTAGTGTCAAAGAAACAATACATTTGGATTATTTTGAGGTTGTAAAATATGAAAGATGGAATGATGCAGTGAGAGATGAATTTGAGGATTTAGAAAGGAACAAAACTTAGGAAATAGTTGATTTAGCAAAAGGGAATAAAGTGTAGGTTGTAAATGGGTTTACAAGCTCAAGTATAAGGCAAATGGGACCTTAGAGAGATGTAAAGCTAGGTTAGTGGTGAAAGGGTATACACAAAGACATGGGATTGACTACCAAGAAACGCTTACTCCCATTGTTAAATCTGCCACTATTAGAACTCTTGTTGTTGTTGCTTGTAAGAAAAAATGGAATATAAATCAACTTGGTAGTAATATACTTTTCTCTATGGGGATTTATAAGAAGAAGTTTATATATAGTTACCTCTTGGGTACACAACCAAAAGAGGTAATCATGTTTGTAGACTACGCAAATCCCTTTATGGATTAAAGCAAGCATCTAGGAAGTGGCATCAAAAATTGGATGTTTTCCAGTCCAACTTAGGTTTTGAACAATCCTTGAATGATTATTCCTTCTTTTTTAGAATAAAACAAAGATAAAATTGTATCTCTTGCTATGTATGTAGATGATATACTTTTGACTGGTAGTGATACATATGATTGAGACTATAAAGGATCAATTAAAACAATATGGGGCGGAGTATAGATCACTACTTTTGCTGGACGGGAAGAAGCAAGGATAAGTTTCTCTCTCTTCAGCTGGGGCGGAGTATAGATCACTACGACAAGCTACAACAGAGATCAACTGGTTGACAAGGTTGTTTCATGAACTAGGGGTGGATAACATCATGTTCATTCCTCTTAAATCAGACAGCCAGTCAGCAGTTCACATCGTCAGGAATCTAGTTCCAGTGTTTCACAAAAGGACAAAACACATTGAAGTGGACTGCCACTTTGTAAGACAAAAGATTCGGAAGGTTCCATCAATGTGGAGTTCATCCATCACATCTACATCTTGCAGATGTCCTCGGAAAAACACTTGCGGGAAAGGATTATCCCATTTTCACAAGAAACCTAGGAATTAAAGGTGTCTAGGATCTCGTTTGTATATGTATCTCTCTGTGTTAGCAACAGTCTTAGGCAAAGTTTCCACAAAGTGGAACCTTTGGGGGGTGCTACAATATACCATGTTTTGCTGCTGTTACAATCCGATATAACACATTGTTATAACGGCTATCTAGTTTAGAGGAATAGGGGTCAATTGCCTTAGGCATATATATATATATATATATATATATATATATATATATATATATATATATATATATATAGTTAAGCTTGTGAAAGAGCTAGAATCACTGATTAATAACCAAAGTAGCTTACTGCTCTCCTTGTTCATGTTTCCCTACCTCTTGTGTTTTCCAAGATAAATTATGGTTTAATGTAGATAAAGATTAATGAGTAAAATAACATATTAACCTAGTCATAAAACATCTTATCTTTGATCTACAGTAAGGGTTGAATGATGAAGCTAGTGGATTGGTAGCTAGGATGTGGTGGAAAAGTGGTTATGGGTATGTGTCACAAGCACAACCCTCCAAACTCTCTACGGTAATAAGACTAGTTTTTTTTGTTTCTCTAGCTAATTGTAAGTTGTAAGTATGTTGTAGTTATGGGCTATCTCAAGGATAGTAGATCGTGTCCAAGTCAAGAACAACTAGTTATTTATTGGTGAGTGGAGTTAACCACTTAACGCCTTCATCCTCGTCGATGGTGGTACCAGTGAAAATGAAAGATATTGAGAGGTAACGTGTGTCAATCACATTTGCTAATGTATCAAAACTTATTTGTAAATTTGTGTACCCTGACTAATAACATAAGAATAACAACCGATTAGAATTATTAAGTGAAAAGGAGAACTTAGGTTCTCTAAACTTTTTTAATGATCTGTTTAGAAATAGATTTTTAATTATTTGTATTAATTGCTAGCTTCCACGTATACTCTTTTATGCTCCGCTGTCATAGTCTTTTTTTTTTTTGAAATAAACAGGATCCTCATTCATTCAGATAGCAAAACAAAAGTCAGACAGGGCTAAGGTACTACCCATATTCTGAGAGCTATTAGAGATTAGGAATCTACCTCTCATCTCACACTGGAGCATATTACAAACCATATTCACACACCTTAAACTGCTACTACTAGTAGTAGAATCGATAAAAGTATTACTCATACTCTGCCCCCTATTATATTCATGTCCAAGAGCTAGTTCCTTTCCTGGATAGTGGACTAAACTACACCAAAAACAAAAGACTACCCATTTCTTTGGATTGCACCTCTTCGGCCAGCTCTTGGAGATCACCTGCATAATACTTGGCTTGATGTCCCAACCTGATATCCTCTTGATCGATCTTTTTGTTAGCTTAAAACAATAGCTAAGGCTACCCATCCTTAAGACAAGCTCCAGAGCATATGAATATGTTATAAGACTAACCATTCACACATAGAAAGTGCTAAGAATCTCTCTTCCTGGAATCTGATTTTGATACTTTCGCCTATGTTGAATGACCTTCATCTTTAATCTGTCTATTTTCACAATCTTTAGATTACACCACTTGAGACTAGCCTTCTTCTTAGAGATGGGATAGACTTCCAGACCCATATTCAGCAGTAGAAAAATCTTCATACCATACAACCAAGAGAAAAATTTCTTTCTCAAAATAGCAAATGCATTAATAGAACTCCTGCTATCCCTCTTGCTAATATTAAACACCATAGGATTCCCATCCCCCACGAACTTGCAACAAACCATCACCAGCATTGGACGATCAGACAATACATCATCATCAATATTGAACAGAAACGCCTGGTCCAAACCTTGCATCACTGCTAGGAGAAGACCCATCCCCTAACAGTAAGACCTAAGGAGAGTCATGTGAATACCCACTACATTCACTAAATCCAAAACTACATGAATTTCATTGCGCTAACAGCCATAGAGGAGGAAGAAACCGAAAAAGTAGTCCTGGAAACTGACCCCACTACCCCCACTAGCAAAATCAAATAAACACGACTCTACGACACCAAATCTTGACGAGATCAACTAACTCAATACACCTTCACACTGTAAAAATCAGAATCTGAACTCACCACACACGGCAAAGGCAGAAGTAATAATGCCTATTCGTCACCCTGAAAACTGAAAGTTGGTGCAAGGAGCCCCGCTTCCTCCACCTACTGGCACATCTGGGAAAACACAACATACACCACACCCAACATCTCACGAGAGCCCACAAAGCGACGAGACGACCACATACACTACCAGACCACATACTCTGAAATGGGAGACCACCTCCACAAAAGGCCGCCACGAATACACGGACCTGGAGAACCAATTCAGACCCCCACAAGACCACACGGGAGCGCTACAATTCGGAAGAGACAAGAAACCTCCAACAACTAACCAGCACTGGGATGATAGCTGAGAGGTAAACTACCCCCACCACAGGAACACCACTGCGAAACTGCAGCAAGCAAGAAGAACTCTACCGGGGAACAAAATCCGGGGACTAGGCAACCCTGACAAGTTGGGCTCTGGATACGATTAATAACTTCCCACCTTTATAGTCGATGTCTTCCAAAAACCCCCAAATTACTTCCCTAACCTAAATGAAGAATCCCGACAACTGAACACTTCGATTTGTAGGATGGGAGTATACCTGGCTGGAGAAGTACTCCGGGAAGAATGGATAGAGTGGCGTCAAGCCGAACTCACCGAATTAATCGAGTGAGAAATCTGGGAGAACTGGAAATCACTCCGTAATCACCTCACTAAAGAGAGCGATAAACGTTTCAATGAAAGTCAAATCCGCTGTCATAATCAATCATTGTTTCCTGTACCCCCCCCCCCCCCCCCCCCCCCCCCCGGGCTGTTTTACTCGAACTCGAGGCACGTCATTTGCCCTAGAGATATGACATCCAGTTTTATTTCGGTTTCTTATTTACATATCTTTAAATACGTTTATTTTTTACTTGTCTTGTATTTATAAATAAAAATCAACATGGTATCGTATTCGTCCTTTCATATAATAAATGCATAAATAAATAGAATGAATCAATTGTTAATTATAGGTTCATAATCTAAGTGTGTCAACAAAAGAAAAATAAATATATTCAAAATTCACATCTTTTTTACAAGAATATAGAGTATTTTTAAACATATTTGATGGATTTAGGTTTATCTTTTGGTGGGATACAAATTTAAGAAAAAAAAGGAATAATACATTATATGAACCAATTTTTCATCTACCTACAGAAAACTTTAGAAATAAACTGTAATTAAAAACTTAAATTTTAAAACCTAACCCCAAACCTGAAAATAATACGATCAATCATTTGTTAATTAATTAGGCTAAATTAAGTGGTAACTGCCCCATCCAAATATGGTAAAATCTCAGATGACTCTACTCCTGAATAATTAAGTTAAATTAGATAGCAACTCCTTGAACCATTCACATTAGTAATTAGGAAAAATGTCCTAATAATAACTCTGGCAGAAAGCCTAGCCCAAATTTGCATTGCCCTGGCGGGCTTAAAAACCGCCCCAAAAGTTAGTCCCCTCTTTAGTTTCAGTTTCATTAGAAAAAAACTCGATTCGATTACTCTGCAAACAACAATACGGACATCCATTTAGAAGAAAATTCAAAACCCGAAGTTACTAATATCCAAGGGAGATCAGCATAGTCATCTAAACAGAGAACGATCCTAGACCCTAGGTTGCGTCAGAGCATCCAAAAACAGAAATATAAGCTATAGCAGCGTACAGCAAAAAAGCTTATGGCAGTATTTATAATGAGCAGATTACACTTTGAAAGCTCTCTGTACTTGTGAGCTAACCCCAAGCATGGAGAATTAGGCCTGCACATAAAGGAAGCTACATCAAAAATTCACCCAACAGATTGATATATCGACTGGGCATGCAGAGTAAGTCCATGTACATATGATGCTTCAGCTAAAACGTACGGCTTATGACTATGCTTTGGTATTTGGCCTTGTAAATATGAAACAAGAAACTGAGAAATTCAAATCTTTTGTCGTTTCCATGCTATTTGGTCACCAATTTGACACACAATACTAACATTTCCAATGACAAGTCAATGGTTCAGGTAGCTCATGTTAGCATCGTACCTTGTTTGCAATGTTGTTTGAGAGCCAATCCAATCCTTCATACAGACCTTCCCCAGATGTGGCACAGGTACTCTGTATATACCTGTGACGACAGGCCCAGAAACAAGAAATCAACAAGTTAATAATTTGGCTTCAAATTATGACATGTATTTGTGAAAGTCAATATTGCAAATGAGCACGTTGACCAGTACCAATGGCGTTGCCGAAGAGAGTGAAGTCCAAGCTTATCAGTAATTTCGGCAGCATTCATGGCATTTGGAAGATCTTGCTTGTTCGCAAACACAAGCAGGACAGCATCTCGTAGTTCATCCTGGTAGAATGAGCAACTTTTTTTCAATAAAAGGCTTATGACTCAGGGACAAACCGACAAAGTAAGAAGCAACAAACAATGATTTGATGAGTATAAGTCATGTATGGCCTTGACATGATAGGCCTATTCATACCTCATTGAGCATCCTGTGCAGCTCATCCCTTGCCTCAACAACTCTGTCTCGGTCATTACTATCTACCACAAAGATAAGCCCCTGAGTGTTTTGGAAATAATGTCTCCATAATGGTCGAATCTGAAATTGATTTAAATTTTGATCAATTATGAAAGACTACTTTACCAATCAGAGAGGTAACAGAAAAAAAGTTCATTAAAAGTTAGATTGCTATGAAAGCTCAGTTGTCACCTTGTCCTGACCTCCAACATCCCATACAGTGAAGCTTATGTTTTTGTACTCAACAGTTTCCACGTTGAATCCTGCACTACAGACAGCCAAGAATCAAGAATTGAAGAGCCGCCCAAAATTTTGATCACAAATACCAGGGCTCGGAAGTGGCATAATGGTAGCACGACTCAAATTAGCCGAAATCAATTTAAGTGTAATAACATAATTTTGGGTCTATCAGCATGATGTAAATACCTAAATTGATCTTATTCTGATTTGCACCTACTGATATATATCCCATACTATCCACAGACAATTTAACATTCTTTGGAGATAGTGGCTCCAGAAGGATACAAATCTGAACTCAAACACGTACCAATAGTGGGGATGGTAGTCACAATCTCTCCCAGCTTGAGTTTGTACAAGATAGTGGTCTTACCAGCAGCATCAAGACCCACCATGAGAATACGCATTTCTTTCTTAGCAAAAAGCCGACTGAAAAGCTTGGTAAAAGAGAGCCCCATATTTCACCTGACAGAAGCAAAAACGTTACTCCAGTATTGCCAAAACAAACTGATTAAAAACATCCAGGGACAAAAAAGGGGGCGAACTATAACATGGTGATTAATGGCAGGCGACCGAATAGTCCAACAAGTACAACTTTAAAGTCAAACATAATTACAAGCAGATGCGTTCAAATTCCATGAGGTACACAAACTACGCGTAATTCCAAATCAGACAATCGTAGGACCAGAGAATACATATAAACAACTTTGGTTGAAATTCATGTAGCCAGTTCCAGCGCTGGCAAGAGCCACCACTAGCATGTTGAAAGCTTAAAACCAAGATAATTTAATCAGGTCGGGTCATGTTTACACTGAGAACACCCTAACTTAGACGCAATTAAAAAAGATAAACTCAGATATTGACAATCAACAATTGATAAAGAAAGCAAAGAGAAGAAATTCACAATTCGAACGATCCCGATATGGATAACTAGAAAGCAACATAGAAGATTGCAAAAGTACCCACAAAAGCCGTAAACCGGAAGGGTGTAAAGGTAAGAAAAGGCCTGAACAACAAGACGAGAGAAGGATCAAAACGAAGGGAAAGAGAGATGGCACGAGAACTAACAAATCCAGACGTTACAGAGAGATCGGAGAGCGCAGATCCCAGAGAAGAGACTCAACTATTGCTGCGAGGAAGGGATGACAGGAGGAAGATGCGAGGAGGAGCGAGTTTTTTACCCAGAGCACACAAAAGTTTTTATTTTTCGAAAGCGGTATAATATATTAGATTAGGATAATAGTTTGTACAATCTCCGGAATAGTCTTCGGTGTCCATGAACCCGTCATTTGCGTAGTACGGCATGGTTTGCTAAACTATGCGCTAAGAAATTGACCTCCCTAGAAATATGAAACCAAGATACATCGTGAAAACCATCTAGGTGTGCCAAAATTCGGTCTAATATGCTGATCGTAGAGGGCAACAGAGTTGTATTTGTACCATTCCTCAAGTACTGGATGAGCGGTTGGCAATCTGACAACAAACGGATCGAACGTACTCCGGCAGCCCCCGCTGCATGCAACGCTTCTTCAATAGCGCTGGCTTCTGCATCAGCGACCGTGTGATCCACCCGTGAGAAAACACTCCCTGATAACATCAGCTGATCCTGTAAGTGTCCCACCCATGCCAGCCCCACCCGCATGTGGCCATCCACACTAGCATCAGTCGAAAGATCCATCCACATGGGATTAGCAGCACGATGAACCTCTAAAGCATGTGAACCTGCATGATCAATAGCCATGGACTGGTGGAGAAAACTAGCAGCTTGACCCCATCCTTGCTCAAAAAGTCGAACTCGGCCATGCGAAACCTGACACCTTGCATACCAAAGTTTCCAAAAAAAGTAAACATATCTCATTACGTCCTTTGAGGGCTCATTTAATATGAATTGGAAAAACCAATTCTGCAGGGCTTGGTCAGTAAGAATTTGAGATGGCCAACGAAACCCGAACTGGTGCCATAGCAGATGCACACTTGGACACGCATAGAAGACATGTATCATAGTCTCATTGGCACCACAAATATCACACTGGGTTGGGATATGGATACGTATTCTGTCCCTAATAGCAGTCTTACATGCAATCTTGGATGACACTAACTTCCACGTAAATAGCTTAAGACGGGGCAGGGACATGCAATCCCCCCTATTTTGGTATAAACCTTTGCTTTGGCGTCGGTATGTGAAGATGATGGAAGCACAGCATGCTTGAGACCCAAGCCGCATAATAGGCTGATGACACCCGTGTAAGCTCCTGATTTAGAAAGACCCCCAATACCAGTAATCATCAGTGGACTGCTGAGATGTGGGTGAGGCAATTGGAGTGGCCAAAACATGCTGGATATCTGAAGCGTCACACCATGAGGCCAAGAGATCCTCATTCCAAGTGTTGTCCGGAGTGATCAATGTTGCAACTGACGCATACCGATGCACCAGAGGTGGGAGACGCCATGGGAAAAGCTGCCCACCTTCCTTGGATTTTAACCACCTGTCTGTAATCTTTGTGGTAGTGCCTGTGACAATTCCCCGGCGGCCACCGAGAAGCAACAGATGTCGAACGTTAAGTAAGGCTCTCCAAATGGGGCTAGAAGAGGTAGTAGCCTGAACTTGGAAGCAAGTAGAGCCCCGCATATACTTAGCATAATAAAATCTGGATAGAAGAGAAGAGGGTTGTGTTAAAATCCTCCACAACTGCTTAGCCAAGAGGGCTTGGTTAAAACAGCGCAAGTCTCGGAAGCCCATACCCCCTTCTCGTTTATTCTTGCACAATGTGGACCACTTTGTCCAATGAACTGCATGGGACTCCTTAGAACCCCCCCACCAGAAGTTATTAATCATTTGCTGGATCTTCTTAAGAAGCGAACATGGGAGCTGAATAATGGACATTGCATACGATGGGATAGCCTGCAGGACCGCCTGAACCAATAAGGTGCGGCCAGCTTGGGATGTCTTGCGAGGCCAACTTTGTATTCGTTTCGCAACCCGATCCTTGATGTAACTAAAAACTGAACATCTGTTTTTGCCAACTGAACTTGGGAAACCAAGATAAACCCCCAAATCTGTTGTCTGGTTTGCCTGTAACGTAGCAGCAATACTTTCTTTCAAATGACGATGTAAACCAGAGGAAAACATCACAGCCGACTTGTTTGGATTGATACATTGGCCTGAGGCATCTTTAAACTCTTCCAAAATGTCCAGCAAGGCCTCCGCATTGGACTCAGTGGCTGCGCCAAAAGAACAATATCATCCGCAAATAACAGATTAGAGATAGGAGTATCAAGCCCTGAGAGAATGTAAGGCTGAAACAATCCGACCTCGGTGGCCAAATTAGAGTTGCAGTCAATGCCTCCATGCAGATGATAAAAAGGATAGGTGACAAAGGGTCACCTTGCCGAAGACCGCGCTGAGGCTGAAAAACTGACCCGGTATCCGTTGACCATAACCGCTGTACGGACTGTAGTAATACATTGACGAACTAGTGTGATCCAATCAGAATGAAAACCCATAGTGTGGAGGACGTCTAGAATGAAACTCCATTCTAATCGATCAAAAGCCTTGGACATGTCCACCTTGTATGCAAAATGTCCCTTAGTCTTCGCAACTGAACGGCGCATCGAATGCAGGATTTCATGGGACAACAAAATCTGGTCTGATATTAAACGGTTATGAACAAAAGCAGCTTGGTTATGAGAGATTACAGTAGGTAGAACATCAGATATGCGATTAACCAATGTCTTTGAGATAACCCGATAAATAGTATTGCATAAAGAAATGGGTCTAAAGTTCTTAATCGTTGCAGCCCCAGGAGATTTTGGAATAAGGACAATATGAGTGTCATTCAAAGACGGGGGAACAATATTATCATTGAGAAAGCTAAGACAAGTGGTCAAAAAATCTTCACTGATGATTGGCCAATAGGTGTGCAAAAACGTTCCATTGATGCCATCCGGCCCAGGTGCTTTCCCCGGATTTAGTTGATTGTATGCTTTGATTATTTCTTCCTTTGTATACGGTTGTCCCATGGCATGAAAGTGTTCCTGCGGAACCCTGTTAGCAATACTAGCCTGAATGTGATGGTTTGCATCAGGAAATGTGGTAGTGTATAATCCCTCAAAATACTGACGGGCGACACGTTCAATGCCCACCCAGGATGATTGCGGTGCCTCAGAATCTGATGACAATTGAGCAATATAGTTTCGTCGACTGCGCATTCTATATCTCCCAAAGAAGAAGGCCGTGTTGCGATCTCCCGCTTGCAACCACTGTTGACCAGAACGCTGTTGTAGCCGCACTTCTTCTTGAATCAAAAGAGAATCATAAATTGTTTAAGTCATTCCAACGAGATATATGAGCAGCAGTTGGCGTGGCTGTGGCAATGCGATCAATCTCCTGTTGAGTCTGGTATAATAAACGCTTCTCCACCCAGTATTGCCTCTTCCCCCATGTGCGCAACTGCTGGCCGCACCCGTGCAACCTTGTGACAGTACCCAGACGCAGTGGAGTGCCAAACAGATTGGACTATAAACTTACAATGCGGGTGGTTAGCCCAACAATTTTCGAAACGAAAAGGTTTGTGTCCATGAGGCCTCATTGGGTGTAAGACCAACTTAATAGGTTTGTGATCTGAATGACCCCATGAAAGATGAAAATTCGTAGCCTGTGGGAAAGCAGATAACCAGGCCATATTACAAACATAGCGATCCAAACGACTGTTGGTTGGACGATTATCTCTGGATTTGTTAGTGAATGTGAATTTAGAGCCACGATAACCCAGATCCTGAAGTTCACAGTCAAGTAAACATTGCGAAAAGCAGACATATGAGCAGCAGATCGGGTGCCCCTGCCTTTATGTTCATGGTGAAATAAACCTCGTTAAAATCACCGCCCCAACACCCAGGGTCCGAGCCACTGGGATGCAAGATACCGAACAAGATTCCATGTTTCCATTTAGAACTGTAGTCAGTCCAGCCATACAGACCCGAGAAACGCCATTGAAACCCTCCCTGGGGACCTACAACAACATCAACATGTCGACTCGAAATACTAAGAACATTAACATCAAAAGAGGCCAACCAAAACAAAGCTACACCAGCACTGCGGCCTTCACTATCCCCACCCACCCAGTTGTAATTTCTAAAAGAACTAGCAAAGGGCCTAAGCTCAAAAGATGACAATTTCGTTTCTGTCAAGAAAACAAAAGCAGGTGCCTGAAGACGGATGACCTCCTTAATCCAGCGAATAGCAGCAGGCGCACCCAAACCTCTGCAATTCGCCACCAACACAGACATTATATTGGGCGACACTGGGGCTCTCCCAGCATCGCCGTAGCAGTTGATGTTCCAGCTTCGCCTTTACCACGTTTAACAACCTCGTCCATAGCCTGGATCTCCCGCAGCTCTGAATCAGAGGAAGAACATTGCACAGTACTGAGCTTGCGTTTGCGGCCATCAGACACGTTGGTGAGTGGGTAAGCTCTCCTTCCTCCAACATCGGATCTTCGTTGATATCCACTTGAATCTTAGCCGCATGGCCTGGGACAGTAACTTCTGTTTCAGTAACATCATCTTGAACAACTTGAGCAACATCCGGGCGAGGTGGTGGAGTTGACCGACGTGGGGTAGCAGAACCGTCACCCCGCGCATCATAAGCAGGCCTGGAGCCACCAGCAGTACTCGCCTTCAACCACACTCCATAGTTTAACTCCTCTTGAGTAGCAGCGGTCCGATAAGGACAATCTCTCAGAAGGTGGGTAAAGAAACCACACAGGAAGCAAATGTTTGGCAACTTTTCATAAGTCAGGGGTAAAATATAATTCCGTCCTTCAGAGTGAACCGAGGTGAAACGCAAAATAGGCCTAGTGACATCTAAATTTACTTTGATACGCATATATGAACCTGCCCGACGACGATCAAACTCCGCATAATCCAGAAAATGCCCAATCTGATTCCCTACCCTCTTAGCAAACAGATGATGCATAAACTGGAAAGGTACATCGTGAACATGGACCCAGAAAGGAACCCACTTAAAAGCATGGTCGCGGGGTGCAGTGGCTTTGTCGATTTCAGAAAGCACCAGAAGCCAACCATCTTGAGTCCATGGCCCCCGAGAGAGGATGGAACTGACAAAAGCTTCATCAGGTAGCCTGAACAAAAGAAGCCCACCTTCAAGCTGACGAACACGCAGCGTGTACTCACATTTCCAAGCACGAGCAAGAGACTTTTCCAAAACTTTGATATCCAGATGTCGAGTCGTCAGTAACTTCCCCAGAAAGCAACATTGAGTCAGGGCCTCAGTAGGAGCTTGAAGAAGATCATCCACCTGGACGGGCTCTTCCTCCGCAGCAGTGAGAGTGAGGTGTGCACAGTGAGAAGCTAGGTCATCTACTGGAGGTGGTGGCGGAACAGCAGCCATAGTGAAGGATAAAACTCGCGAAAGAGTGTAAATTTTTGAGTAGGATTTTAGTAGGCGGCCGAGAGAGAAAGAGAGAGGCGGTGGATGCGTTTGGCTTAGGGAAAAAGATGTGAAAGCAAGTGTGAGTGATTCGAATATGGAAGCTTGGTTTATGTAGAACTGAAACCATGCGAAAAGACGAGCATGCAAAGCTATGGGTAGGTCTAATGATGATTTGCATGCTGTTAATTGATACTTGGAAACGTGAGAGATAGGCAGCGTGTAATTATAATCGGGATCCATTGACAACTCAAGAATGATTAGACTGAAACTGAAGCGTTGCATGCAACACTGAAGACGAAGGGTTTGGCGGCGGTAGGCTTGGGAGGAACCCTGTTGGGCAGGAAACCCGGTATCCACCAGTTGTCCTTCTTGGAGTCTCCACTGTGTCCAAAAGTTTTTAATTTCATCGACATTATATTTTTGGCTATCGACATTATATTTTTTGGCTAAGGCCCTATGTATTAAAGATTAATGTCCTCATAAAGGTGCATTTATATTTTTGAAAAAATACCACATGTTCGGTAGAGATATTATTTTAAAACTGTCTTTATTTATCCATTTGATTGAAACACTCTCATCCTTTCGGGTAGTTTTCTACTATCTTCTTAAATGGTTGAATTTGCAAAACTTGCTGCGCAGCCCAGAAGTGATGGAGATAAAAACTTGCTGCGCAGCCCAGAAGTGATGGAGATAAAACAGTTCAACATTATAAGCACGATTACTACTACTCCATTTGCCAATTCCAAATAGGTATGTCAAATCGTATTTTCGTATCGTGTAAATGATAGAAATGATACACGACACGAAATTTACATGAAGATACACGATACACGACACGAAAATATTTTCGCGTATGGAATTCTATATACAATACGAAATTCAAAATACCTGTAAACGAAACGAAATATACGAAATGTATTCGTGTATACACGAATTACATGTGTACACGAATCACATGTGTACACGAATCACATGTGTACACGAATTAATGAAATAAATAATTAACACGTGTAAAAGAAATACCAAAACATTATATTTACACGAATTAATGAAATAAATAAGTAACACGAAATTTATTCGTCTATACACGAATTACATGTGTACATGAATTATATGTCTACATGAATTATTTACAGGTATTTCGTGTATACACGATATGTATACAATTAGATACGGTACACGACAGTTAATAAATCATGTATATACGATACACGACAACAAATTAGTATCGTGTATAAAATTAAATACCTATACATGCTAATATCGTGTCGTGTTTCGGGTCGTATATTCGTTTTCGTTACTTTTTTGCCAGGCCTAATTCCAAATGGGGCTGCGGAAATGAAACTGAATCATGCGGAAGAGATCCGTTACAACAACCACACTACTACTCCTACCAGAAGAAGAATTGGCACTTTACACGCCAGTTAAAGAAGAGCTCAGATTCTGCAAATCGGGTCCAAAGGTGAAGAAAATCAGATAGAGATTTGTAAATCAATAACCGAAGTACGTAGTCTATCAACAGCCACACTACTCTTCCATTACTCACGAGGATTGCCGAAATTGGAAAAACCGGTAGCAGAATTAATGAATGAGAGAGACAGCGAGAGATATATACATACCCAGTTCATGAGGAGTGAGGAGGAAGATGATGGTATAACTTGTAAATTATGAAAATAGTGAGAGGGTAATATTATATTTTGGATTGAGTCAGAAATATCAAAAGCACCTTAATGTGCAAAAAGCAGCAAAACCAACATTTATCATAAAGGTCTTTTTGTGCCTTTATGAGACCTTTATCTTCCTGCTTTTTGAAAAAATAAAGCTGCTTTATGTGGAAAAGCACCATAAAGGCGCTTACCGAATGCCCCCTAATTCATGAAATGTCACTAATAAAAAAATGAAAGTCACAAATTCCTACTATATTTTTATAAAAGTTCATGAAATGTCACTATGTCATTGATCAAAAGCAAAAGGACAAAAATACCCCTACTAGTTAACAAAGTACTTTTAAAGTTCAAAATATGCCCTAAGTGTTAAAAAATCACTAAAATTCACAAAAATTGAAAATACTTTTAAAATATAGATAACTATTTAAAAATATTATAAAAAATATATTAAAAATCATAAAATATTGAAAAAAAGTAAATATTTTTTAGATTTTTTTAAATTATTTAGTACCTTAAAAAGACTATAGAAGTTTAAACACGTAATTTATACAAATTTTTCTACAAATTTAGACCAATATAATATCATAATTTATACTAATTAATTACCATAATTTATACCAATTAATTCCACAATTTTTACCATACGTTTTAAATTATTTTCTACCAATTTAGATTATTTATTCAAAAAATTATTATTTTAATATTCGGAAAATTATTTTTAAAAAATTTATATTCTATTTTTAGATGACTTTATGACATAGTATAATTTATTTCGAATAAATAATATAAATTGATAAAAAAAGATAATTTGAAAATGTATGGTATAAATTATGGTAATTAATTGGTACTAGTTATGGTACTTAATTAGTAGAAAAATTCGTTAAAATTTGTCACTAGTACCAATTTTTTCTATCAATTAAGCATCATAGCTTGTACCAATTAACTACCATACATTTTCAAGTTATCTTTTTTTTATCAATTTAAATTATTTGATCGAAATAAATTATATTATATCACAAAGTCATCTGCAAAAAAGAATATAAATTTAAAAAAAATCCAAATATTAATTAAAAAATTAAAATAATTTATTTGAATAATAAATTTGAATTGGTTGAAAAAAATAATTGAATGTATAGTAAAAATTATGGTAATTAATTGGTATAAACTATGGTAATTAATTGGTATAAATTATGGAACTATATTGGTCTAAATTTGTAGTAAAATTAGTATAAACTATGTGTTTAAAAGTCTATATTCTTTTTATGGTACTAAATAATTTTGAGAAAATCTAAGAAATATTTACTTTTGTTCAATGTTTTATGCTATTTTAACCTATTTTTATTTATTTTTATAATCTTTTAGAATGTTTTCAATATTTTTCTAGTTATCTATATTTTTAAAGAATTTTGATTTTTTTTGTGAATTTTAAGGAATTTTTTAACACCTAGGGGTATATTGTGAACTTTAAAAGTACTTTGTAGACTGGTAGGGGTATTTTGTCTTTTTCACTTCTAGTCAATGACATAGTGACATTTCATGGACTTTTACAAAAATATAGTAGCATTTTGTTACTTTCTCTTTTTAGTGATATTTCATAAATTAGCCAAAAATATAGTGACATTTCATGAAATTTCTCTTTTTTTTTAACCATCAGAGCACACGAGTATTAAATCAAAGGAAAGCAATATTACTCGGGTTTTGTTAGAGAATTAAAAGGAAATTTTATTAGATGTTATTATATTTATTATTAATTTATGAAAATGTCATTGAACAAATTTAAAAATATTTAAAAAATTATAAAATATTAAAATACTACAAAATATAATAGTTAAAAAAACTAATAAAATAAATTATAAAATGTCATACAAATATTAACATTTTAAGAATTCTTAGAATTTTTAAAATCATATTAAGTGCTAAAAAACAAAATATTTTGTCAAATAAATAAAAAAATATATGTAATTATAAAAATATATTAAAATAAATGAAACAAATAAAAATTAATAAAATATCATACAATATTGAAAATTTTAAAATAATTCATTGAAAAAAAACCTATTAAACACCATATATAGAATATAACTTTTTAAAGATTTAAGTTATAAATATATTTTACAAAACTTTTAATTATTCTAAATATCAAGCAATATTAATAATTATTAACAATATTTAGAAAATTTAAAATATTTTATGAAGTATTAAAATTCTAAATACATTGTCTAATATAGTTTAAATTACCATGTTTAAAAAATAAAAATTTAAATTAGAAAAAATAGTGAAATTTTTCCTTAATAACCTAATTTTCATTTTTTGTTTACTACTTATGTAATATGTTAACATAAAGGTATCATCTATTTGTTAATTAGTTTTTAGTGAGAGGGGATGATGAAGAAATGGAGTAATGAAAAAAGAAGTAAATTAAATTACCATGTTTCACTTCACATGCACTACAACAATTATGATTTTTTTATACTAATTATTTTAAATTCTCTAATTTTCTACCAATTTAAATCATTTTTCAAAATAAATTATTTTAAACTTTTAAGTACTATTATTTATGTCTTTATATATTTAGACTTGATTTCGCATATAATTTTATGACGTAATATTTGTTTTTTTCAGTATTTTATGAATTTTAATATATTTTTGTAACACTCCTACCGCTAATCTCCTAATTATCGCCAAATCAATCCGGTCTCAAATCTAAACGCAACAAGACAATCAAACTAAGTAGCGGGTGAAACACGCCGTTAGCCGCTCATACGACTAGGCCTCAACCAAACAAAACACAGTGCGGTCTGATAGCAAAAAATACCGAGTTAACAATAATAATCTCCAACTAATCTCCAACAAGCCTTAAGCAAATCCCAACAGTATACACATCCTTGTCCTCCAAAACAATATCCAAAAGTGATTACCGAGTCTAATAGTTTAGCTCACAAATTACAACCTTCCAAGTCTACAAAATAATCACGGTTTACATCTAACTGTATCACAATGTTTACAACTCTCAAAATCCAAAAAGGTGTACCACATGGTACACCGGTTACAAATCCTAACCATGTACTATTCGGTACACCAAGCAAAACAATTTAACAACCAAAAGAGCATCCCGGTCATTCCCGACCTGTCAACAATCTCAAGTCCCTACAATTAAAAACAGTGCCCTAGGGGCTCAGCAAAAGCTGCATATGACTTCCGCATACCCCGCGTACTAGCGGGGGTACGCCAACTATTTGGTCGCCAACATGCGGTTCATTTTATAATTGCAACATGCTTTATAAGTGAAACATAGACATGCATGGTAACAACAATCAAGGCACACAAATCATAGCACAAGTCTCACAATCAATAATCCAAGTCCAACCTCAACAAGCTTTCCAAAGGGGGTTAGCCCAATTACCATCCGGGTTAATCAGATGTCATTATCTCAATACTCAAGTTCCACAATTCAACAAATCCAAGTCTTTCCCCAACAAATTTCCTTCTCTTATCAAATCTCAAAGTTAAGCCGGTATGGCCTCCGGGCAGGGATAAGGCTATCCCACCACCCGGCTTCAAGGTGGCCCACTTAACCAGGTTGCTATCCATTTAAAGGGGTTTGGACCATGAAAAGATTTGCCAGGAATCGTTAACAATCTCTCTTGTTATCTCATCCTCACGCGTGGCCGAAACTATATGGACTCCTCAAATTCTCCCAAGTTCCAAATTCTCAGAGTTAGAATGTTAAGGTGGTTAGAGAGTTAGTGAGAAGTCGTATCAATCAGTCAAGCTTTCACGGTAATCAACCAAGCACTTCACAAGCCAACATAGCTCAATCACCAACCAACCAAGGCATAGCAATAACAATATTTATATGAAAGTACGGTAAACCGGTTACATGCCTTTTTTTGTTTAGGTGGTGACAAATAAACACTCAACAAACAAGCCGGGGTAACCCCGTTAGAATACAGGGCATGAAGAAATTATACCGTGCCCGGCGATCTTGGACTTTCGTTTCCCTTCGGTTCGACTATTGGGTCCTATAACATGTCATGAAGTCGTACGGTTAATGATCTACATTTAACCTAGTTTACTTCATCTTTTACGGTTACCGACTTATGCTACCTAAGTCGAGGTATTTTAACTTTCCACACTTAGATTATTTAACTTACATTCTTTCTTAAACTTGTTCAAGCCCTCAATCACCTTTAAACATCATTAATTAAGTCCTAATCATCTTCTAAATCCATTACTTAACCTGTCCCCATCTTATAATACACGTTTTATAAGTTTAATGCCAATTTTAGGTTGGTCGGACTTGGTAAGGGACTATAGTCCCGGACCAGGCTTGAATCAAACTCTCAGGTGAATTTTGTATATGGTCCGGGACCTTAGCAGGGACCTAAGTCCCGGACCAGCTGCAGTTGAAACTCTCGAACAGAATAAAAGGGGTAGTCCGGGTCCTTGTCATGGAACCAAGTCCCGGACCAGAATGAACTTCCACTCTCGGCTATAAAAAAATGGGTGGTCCGGGTCTTCAGCCTAGAGCTAAGTCCCAAACCAGGGTATTAGGTAAGTCTCGGCCTATTTTCAGGGGGTGGTCCGGGACTTGGTCCTGGACCTAAGTCCCGGACCCTGCTACATTTTCAACAGGTTTTAAACTTCGGTTTTTGTTTTAAGCTTAATCTTTCACCCATTTCTTCCCTAATCCTTTCCTAAGTATCTAAACATGTTTTAGCATCATTTTAACACTCTAACCAGCCTAAACCTAAATCATTGCTAAGTCACCTAATTAAATCTAGTTAAATTACGCAATTTCACTTAATTTCTAGAACACTAAGTGCAGTTTTTGTTTCTTGTTTGCTCCATCCCAATGGTTCATTCCTAGTGTCTTCCTACCTTTACCATTTACATTATTACTCTTCTACTCTACCCTACCCACATATACACTCCTTCTTAAATTAATTTCCTAAGTTATTAACTACCCAAATTTCACCTAGAACACAACTAATCTTCATAAACCGTTTTTGCCCAATTTAAACCATTAAGTTCTCTACTTTGCTACAGAAAATTCGCAATAGTCTCCCTACATTTCTAGACATTCCCACAACATATAATTTCTCAGTTCCTAATCATCAAAACTAACCAAATCTGAAATACCCCTAACCTTTAAATAATTAAATAATGATAAATAAGTATTATTTAGGGGATTATTAAACCCTAAGAAAAGTATATAAACACTTGGGCGTAAAAACGCACCTAAACTCCTTAAGGTCAAAACGAGCGTTAAAGCCCGACCTTAAGCTAAACAAGTATATAAGCTATAAGACTCATATGAAGTTAATCAAGGATCATTATATGACCCTTAAAACACAAGTCCTCAGTTATAACTGAGTAAAAATACAAAATGCCTGGGAGTTCCCTTAAAGGCCCTTAAGGCCCGAAAGTCCCGAAAATACCTTATAAATAAAATAAAGCATTACACTTCATTCAAAATGCACAAAACACTTTACTAAACATATATGATGAAGTACTCAGGATAAATTCTCAGTTAAATACAAGGTGCTCGGAAATTCCCGATGGGGGCCCCATAAACACCCGGAAATGCCCCGGAGAGGTGCCGAGGTGGCACAAACTCCAATATAAATCATTCTTAGAGTTCATATCATCAATATTCACCATTATAAAGAGAGTTCTCGAGCCACTTTTTTAAAAATAAGCAAAGTGCTCGGGAGATATTCTTAACGCTCCTTTTTTATCCGGAAGTGTCCCGGTAGCTCGGAAATTGAGTTACGAGTTGATATAACCCATATAACTCAATGTAACACCTTAACATATTATTATTGACTATAAAAAATGTCAATAAACACTTGGAACTCATAGTGACTAATTATTTTCTAGAAAATCCTTAAAGCACAAAAACGCACCTTCGGGTGTCACAAAAATGCGTTCTACGCAATTACCTTGAAGCTTTTGAGGAGCCACGAGTTGATAATATTAAAGGGGGTAAATTGACCATCTAAATCAATTAATGCCAGTGCTAAACTCATAGAACAAGTAGGGCCGATTCTTGAGTAAAAAAGGTACCTAAAATCAGCATTTTTACCTTAGAACTTTCATCTTTTACCATGATATAAATGTACCAAATAAATGCTGGAACCTATTACATGTTATAATATGGTCTTGATACAATATAGTGCGACAGGAATCAAATTAAAAATCAGTCCCAATTACACCCTATTGTGTGCGCCATTTAGGGTCTGTTTAGATTAACTTAAAAATTTTGTCTTATGGATGGTGACTCACCTTATCACATGCCATGTTGTATTGTATCAAATAATTCAGTCAAATGGGAGCCTCATTACCATGTGACCTGCAAGAAAACAAAGAGGATTAGCTTATATAAAAACAATGAAATTAAAATACTAAAAGTAAAGTCCTAGATCTAGCTTTATTCATGTGCAACTAAACAAGAGAAAACAAGTTGTCCTATGGCACATGGAGCTGCCGATTTCACATGGAGAAAGGAGGCTGATTGCCTTACAATAATCAAAAGAAGACACCACCTAATTAAGCTAGTTTCTTATGTCTAAAATGACAAGAATCAAATGACCCCTACAGCACTACATTGCCGAATTCAAGCAAGGAAATAAGGCTTGATTGCCTTATAAAATTCAAAGGAGAATGCCTACCTAGGCATGATATAATGTCTTCAATTATCAAGAATCACATGCTCCATTCAGTCCATATTGCCGATAATTATAAGGGAAAAGAAGACAACTCTAGCATGGTAGACATCTTAGAAAAATCAAAAAGAAAACACCTACCTACCTTACTCTTGTCTTCTTGTTTCAACTATCAAACAAAGCCATTTATTCCTCCTTGTCATCAGCCGAAAGCAAGCTGCCCAAAGGAGACTTTGGAGCCAAATAATGAAGTCAAAATAATAAAAACAAGTCATAAAATAATGCCTTGGAATATAACAATTATTTCCATTTGATTCCTTCCTTTGCCTATCTTCTAATACCTTACGTGAGCCATTCTTTCATTTGCCCAGCCTTTGCCGATTTGGTAAGTGTTCCATTCCTCTCTTTCCTTTCTTCACTTGCTAGTTAATTCCTTAGAGCTTCAAAGCTCCATTAATGGTGTTCTAAGTTCTAACACCATTTTATGTAAAGTTTCCTAGTTAAATCTACTAAATCTTGAAGCAACAAATCATCCTAGCAACCTTTCTAAAATCGCCAAGCTTTAGTGCTCCAAGGAGGTTCCTAGATTCAACAACAACACACAAGGAACAACAAGATCAAGTTAAGGTATATTTCATGTTGAAAAATCCTAAGAAAATACCTTAAGCATTTCCGAAAATTTAGAGCTTCTAAATCTATGTTCTCTTCATTATTTCATGAAGGAAACTTAGATCTACAATCATCTCAAGGTCTACCAAAAATTCCTAGTTAAATACCTAAGGTAAACTCTTGTAAAACTAATCCAAATCTTATTTATAAATCCTTGTTAGAAGTCTAACAAATGGATCTCCTAAATATATACAAGGAGGCCGAAAGTTCTTCATCAAAATAGCATTGGAAGAGCTTGGAGTTCAAGGAGAAATCAAGTACAAGAATTATCTTGATTTAAGGAGTAAGTTTCTATAATTAAGGTTTATTAAGTTTAAGCTTGATTTAAGCTTTAAACTTTGGTATAAAAATTATGTATAACCCCTAAATAAATTAAGGCCGAAGTACTATGGGTTATAATGTCAAGGAAATAATTTATAACATATAAGGTAAGATTATTACCTTAAGGTATTAATTGTGTCACAAAAATTAAATTATGATACATATAAATATAGGCCGAAATTGAAATACCCGGGAAATGCAGGTTGGGAATGATATAGTATATAGTTCGGGTTATGAGGCTGAGGTTAGTATTAGGTTGGCCCAGAGAATTAAATGACAACTACTCCCAAATTAATCATTCTCCTTAAAAGTGTTTACAACTATTCATAACGTTTTGGCCTTATTCGATTTTTGATATATTGCGGATGTCATACTATTTGGATACTATGTTATCCTCTTAACCTCGTTTTATTTATTTAAGCTATAAAATACTATTCTAGAATCTTCTTCCCAATTTTATTAACTTTAGATATATGGAGTTCGAATTCAATTTGGCTTTCTCCTTGTGGTTATTTAATTTCAAGAGTTCAATTTCCGTTTGACTACTTAAAATAATATTTATTATCTCTCCTTATTTTTCTCTCAGCAAATATATTATTAGCATTTTGATTCCTTCTTTTAACGTGATTGTCTTTCTTCCTGTTGAACTTTGAAACCACTTACAATTTATACATCTATTTGTTTTTAAACTACTTCCTTCCAAGCAGATGTTTATTAATTAACTTCCTAATTATTTCATTTCCCATTCTCATCTTGTTACAACGGTTACCCACGTTCTTCTATTTTCAAGTGGGGATTCATTAAATTAATTATAAGTTCTACACCTTTTGAATATTGGCAAAACTGATTTCTCTTCTAATATTTAATATCTTCTCTCCTTAAAACCTAGACTTTTAATTACTAAATTTATGTTTTCTTTATTGTTTTATAATTAGTTCTCTATTTAAAACACTGATTCTCTCATCCATCTTCATCCTCAATACGCCGTTCTTGCACGCATACTCTTTTCAAACTCTTCACACTCTCCTTCTTCAATTCTTGGTGATTCCACACCGGTTCCGTCGAGGTCTAATCAAATTCTCTGGTGCCAGTTAGTAAATTGTGGGGTAATGTATTCTAACTAGGGTTTTATAATTGTTGTACGCGTTGTTGGTTTCTTCTGATTGTTGTTTTGGTTACCTAGACGCCGATTACATCGACGAACGCTATCGATAGACTGGAGCAGTTGGGCTCTTGAGGGATTTTGGATTGTTCCAGGTAAATTCTATGCTCAATGATTGTTTTGACCGATATTTTGTAAAACAATTGGAAAAGGTTTCGTTGTGCTTTTATGAGTTCTCGGTTGTGTTTTGGAATTGGGGATTGTTCCCACGTTTTGGAATTGAGGAAGTGAATGGTGCTGTGGATTTTGGTTCTGGATTTTGGGAGTCTTTCGCAGGTTGGATTCTATTGTTTGGGAGCCCATAGGTGCTCCCCATGGTTATTATTATTTGCGCTGCACACATTGTTGCAGTTAAGCCCTCTGATCTACTCTATGTTACTGCTGTCTCATAGGGGGTGCACACTTAAGGACTTAGGGTGAGGTGGTTGTTTGACGGTCCCATAGGTGACTGTCCTGGAATTGTTGTTTGGGGTCCCCTAGGTGACCCCGTGTTTGGAATTGTGGTTACTTCCTGTTGGAAGCTCCCTACTGTGGTTTCGGAATCGTTATGTTTTCTGGAAATTCATCAACTGTTCAGTAAAAACTTCGCATCTGTTTATTAAAGGCAAATAAGTTCTGAAATGTATTTTACAGGTTGAGGTGGAATTTACTCAGTTTTTCTGATTTGTGCGATCCTTTCTGTGTTTTGTCTATGTTTTATGATCGCAGGTATGGATGACTGATTATGGGGATCGGGGCGACGAATCATATAGTTTAGGGACTACGAATAATTAAGGCGATGTTTCAAATTTCAGTGATTGAGAGATGTTGTTATGTTCTCAAAGCTTTATACATTAAATGTTTGTTTTGCTTTCGCGTAACTCGGAAGTTGACTTTGTTTTTAAGTGTTAATTGGTTTATTAGCCTGAGCACCCACGGGAATTGGGTGTGGTGGTAATGCCCTGGACGTTTGAGATCCGCTGCTGAGTTAGAGGTTATGTTCATCTGAGTTTTGGTTAAATGAATTTATTGGCGTTTATGAATTGGTTTTATTTGAGTTTGAGCTTGTACTGAGTAATTAATAATGATCTTATCTGTTCAAAAGTTCCTCCTGTTGTTATTGAGTTTTACATGAGAGTTTTTAATGGTTTTTGGTTTCTGTTGGCATTTTAACAGCTGCACTTAAGGACCTGTCCGAACGTCCGTCCGGACATCAATGTTCGGACAGGCCCTGAAAGTTTCAAGGTCTTTGATTGTTTGGCTGTGTCCGAACATCTGTCCGAACTTCTATGTTCGGACAGCATGCGAGGACGGGTTCAGCTTGCAAGTCTCGACCTATGTTCGAACTTGCAAGTTCGGACCAATGTTCGGACCACGTAGGGATTTTTCCGAAGATTTGAAACTCGACTTGTGTCCGAACATTGAAGTCCGGACACAAGTTCGGACGTTTGGTTTTCCTTAGTCTATTTCGCTTCGGCTTGTGTCCGAACTTTCCATGTCCGGACACAAGTTCGGACCTACTCTGTTTTGCCCTTTTAGAACTCGTTTGAGGTCCGTTTTAAATGCCGTTTGCGCCGTTAGATTTATATTTTAATAAGCTATGTTTTGAGGTAAAAATCCAGGGTGTTACAAGGTGGTATCAGAGCCGTGTTTTCGAAATAAGATAAGATTTGAGTAAACCGGATTAAAAATGTGGGGATAAGCCGCTTGGGAAAGTTATGTTGAGTTATATGCTATATTGTGTTCTGCTGAGTTATATTGGACACCTCTATGTGAGTGCTTGAAGGTCATACAGGGAATAATGCTTACTGGTTACACATATGTTATTACATGATGGTATAACAGTTTGTTTTAATTATGCATTCTGACTGTCTACCCCAGGATGGGTAGTATGAGCATAGTAGGACTTAAGGGGATATTTGTTAGGAAATAATTCCTTGAATGCGTGAACTCATAATCCAGGGGTCCATCTTGATAGAGTAGACTGTCAGGCCGACTGAATTCCTCCTACAACACCAAAGTCGAAGCAGGAGCACTACCATGGCAGCCAACGACCCAATGAGACAACTCAGGAGCTTGCCTTGAACCTGGGCCAGATTGTGCAACGCCAAGCCCAGCGAGACAACGTGCCAGAAGACGACACAAGAGAATTGCCCACCTGAAGCCGACTGCATTCAAGGGGAGGAGGACCCAGTACTACTGGAGGATTGGCTGCGTGAATTCGACAAGATCTTTGAGGTAGTCAACTGCCCTGCTGACAGGAGGTCAATGCCGCCGTGTACTACTTCAAGAGCGAGGCAGACATCTGGTGGTCTGCCAACAAGGACGCTCTCCTGGCGGGACCTGATTTTGGATGGGAGGCATTGAAGGAGGCCATGCGAAGGCGATTCTATCCTGAGCATGTCCGGATGCAGAAATACCTGGAGTTTTCTGAGCTCAAGCAGCAGGCCCGAGTGTGAAGGAGTACCACTCCAAATTTCTAGAGCTGCGAGGTTCGCGCCGACGATGGTCCCTGACGAGGCGTCGAAGGTACAGCGTTTTGTAGGGGGACTCAACTGGAGTCTCCAGGAAGCCTTGAGCATACTGACATACCTATCCTCCAGGACGCGTATGGTAAGGCTGTTATCTGTTTAGGGTGCAGCAGAAGAGGAGGGAGGTCCAGTCGGGCCAAAAGAGGAAGACAAGGATGTGGAGGAGTCCCGGAGTCGAGATGATCGACATCAGAGGCCCAACCAGGACTAGAGGTGGAGGCCTAACTCAGAGGATAGGAGGAGGTTCGATGGGAACCAGAGGAATGACCAGAGGAGGAGTGATAGACCCCAGGGGCAGTTTCAGAGGGGAGAGATCGGGAGAGACAGGCACTTCCACTGTAGGAGATGCCACAAGGACCACCCGGGGAAAGACTGTGAAGGAAACCTGGTGGCGTGCTTCCGGTGTGGCAGGAAAGGCCATAGAGCTTTTGAGTGCTTCCAGGACCCTCAGGAGGCGCTCAGCAGAGGGGTAATGGCGGGGATCGAACCTACAGACCAGCAAACTCCCAGCCTCGAGGCAGAGATCAGCACCAGGCCAGAACCAGCGCGGGGATGCTCCCCAGCGTGGGAATGGCGGGGTGGAAATGGAGCAACAGAGGTCAAGGGGAGAACCGAGACAACAGTCGAGCTCCTGGAAGAATCAATGTTATGAGTCGGGCCGAAGCAGAGGTGTTAGCAGGTACCTTTTCTGTTCATGGTACTCCTGGTCGTGTTTTGTTTGATACTAGGGCTTGTATTCGTTCATTTCTGAGAATTTTGTTAAGAGACTGGGTCTAGAACTTGTAAATCCCCTACCATAGCAGTATCCATACCCTCAGGGCGGGTTATTTCTTGTAATTATGTATTGAAAGATTGGGGGTAGACATAAAGGGGAAACTTTTATAACTGACCTGATCCAGTTCGTCCTCCCCGACTTCGACATCATCTTGGGGATGGACTGGCTAAGCAAGTACAAAGGGAAGATCGATTGTGGTGAGCAGAAGATCACCTTGAGAGGACCATCGGGCCAAAGAGTCTCCTACAGTAGCATGGAGAAGAAACCGGGAGTAAAGATAGTCTCAGCTATGTCGATTCTCTCCCAAGTGAGGAAGGGACAACAGGCATACCTTTACCATGTCCAGGACCTGAGCCGAGAGCCAAACCCATTAGAAGAGATCCGAGTAGTGAATGAGTTCCCTGACGTCTTTCCAGATGAGATCCTGGCATGCGCCAGACAGGGGGTGGAGTTCAGTGTCGACCTTGTGCCAGGAGCAGCGCCTATTTCTAAGGCCCCATACCGTATGGCGCCCTTAGAGTTGAAGGAACTGAAGGTCCAGTTGGAGGACCTCTTGGATAAGGGATACATTCGTCCGAGTGTATCGCCTTGGGGAGCTCCTATGTTGTTTCGTAAAGAAGAAGGATGGGAGCATGAGGCTGTGCATAGACTATCGGGAGTTGAACCAGATCACTGAAGAACCGGTACCCCTTGCCCAGAATCGACGACCTTTTTGATCAGCTACAAGGTGCAGGAGTCTTTTCCAAAATAGACCTGAGGTCGGGATACCACCAGCTTCGTGTTGCAGAGAAGGACATCCCGAAGACTGCCTTCCGGACCAGGTATGGGCACTTTGAGTTCCTGGTGATGCCCTTTGGATTGACGAATGCGCCGGCAGTCTTCATGGACCTCATGAACAGGATCTTTAAACCCCTATTTAGACCAATTTGTGGTGGTATTTATTGACGATATCCTCATCTACTCCAAAGATGAGGAAGAGCATGAGGAGCACCTGAGATCAGTCTTACAGATCCTGAAGGAGCAGCAGCTTTACGCCAAGCTGTCCAGTGTGACTTTTGGTTGGACCGAGTGGCCTTCCTGGGCCACATCGTTACTAAGAAGGGAATCTCAGTGGACCCGGCCAAGATCCAAGCAGTAAAAGAGTGGCCAAGACCGAACAACCTGACAGAGGTTCGTAGCTTCCTGGGTCTAGCGGGTTACTACAGAAGATTTGTGAAGGATTTCTCGAAGATTGCTAGACCCCTCACAAACCTCATGAAGAAGGTAACCAAGTTTCAGTGGGACGAGGATTGCGAGAAGCGTTCCAGATGTTGAAGGATAGGTTGACCACAGCCCCAGTGCTAACCTTACCCTCAGGGACAACGGATTCGAGGTTTTCAGTGACGCTTCTAAGTATGGCTTGGGGGTGTGTCTTGATGCAGCACGGGAAAGTTATAGCCTATGCATCAAGACAGCTGAAGGAATATGAGACCCGATACCCGACGCATGACTTAGAGCTTGCAACAGTAGTCTTCGCCCTTAAGATCTGGAGGCACTACCTCTACGGTGTCACCTGCAAGATCTACACCGACCACAAGAGCCTCAATACATCTTCACCCAAAAGGAACTTATATGAGGCAGAGGCGGTGGTTGGATTGATCAAGGACTACGACTTGGAGATTTTGTATCATGAAAGGAAGTCTAATCTAGTGGCCAACGCTCTGAGCAGAAAGAAGAGTCATTTTGTGAATTCAATGTGGGTTCTTCCAGACGAACTAGTTCGTGACTTTTAGAGACTGAATCTGGAGGTGATGGAGGCTGGAGGAGTAGAACGCGAGGTGAAGTTGTACCACATGAGTATTTCTTCCGACATCTATGGGGAGATACTCAAAGGACAGTCTGGTGACGCGAAGTTAGGGCAGATCCAAGAAAAGATGAAGGAAGGTAAAGCAGAGGGCTTCGAGATCCACAGCGATGGCAGCTTGAGATTCAGAGGTCGATGTGTGTGCCTCAGGGGTGTGCCGAAGTAAAGGAGAGACTGATGAGGGAGGCCCACAATACTCCCTATTCGGTCCATCCTGGTGGTGACAAATTGTATAAAGACTTGAAGAGGATGTTTTGGTGGCCTAAGATGAATAGGGAGGTGGCGGAGTTCGTATCAAAGTGCCTTACCTGTCAGAAGGTCAAATTCGAGCATAAGAGGATGGGAGGTTTATTGCAGCCGCTGGAGGTCCCAAAGTGGAAGTGGGACTCCATTTCCATGGACTTCGTGATGGGTTTACCACCGGCGAGAGGAGGAGTCGACCAGATTTGGGTAATAGTGGACCGCCTCACTAAGTCTGCACGATTCATACCCATGAAGAAGACGTGGTCCATGAGTCAGTTGGTGGATGCCTACATCAGGAATGTGGTGAGATATCATGGAGTACCTGAGACCATTATATCAGACAGAGACTCGAGATTCCTAGCCCATTTCTGGCAGCAATTTCAGAAAGCAATGGGCACCAAACTAAAGTTGAGCACTGCTTTTCATCCAGCCACTGATGGCTAGACCGAGAGACCATCCAGACCTTGGAGGACATGCTTCGAGCATGTGTGATGGACTTCCAGGGTTCATGGGCTGATATGCTGCACTTGGTGGAATTTTCGTACAACAACAGTTACCATACCAGCATCAAGATGGCCCCTTATGAAGCTTTGTATGGGAGAAAGTGCAGAACACACCGTTGTGTTGGAGCGACATTAGTGAAACTCTGTTGTTTTGGGGCCACAGTTGATTGAGGAGACTATGGAGCAGGTTCGAGTGATCCAGAGTCGGATGAAGGCAGCTCAGGACAGGCAGAAGTCCTATGCCGACCTCAAGCGTAGACCAGTTGAGTTCGAGGTGGGAGACAGAGTCTTCCTGAAGGTATCTCCTGTGAGAGGGGTAACCAGATTCGAGAAGAAAGGGAAGCTCAGTCCCAAATTCGTTGGGCCCTACGAGATCTTAGAGAGGATTGGAGAGGTGGCATACCATCTGGCACTTCCTTGTGAGCTGGAGAAGGTTCACAACGTCTTTCATGTATCCCAGCTGAAGCAGTACGTCCCCGACCCTTCGCACGTGTTACAACCAGAGGTCTTGGAGTTAGAGCAGGACCTCTCTTACGAGGAGTATCCCATCAGAGTCATGGATACTAAGACAAGAGAGACCAGATCGAAGTCCACCCGCATGGTCAAGGTCTTATGGTCAAATCATGCGGAGGAGGCCACGTGGGAAGTGGAGGAGGAGATGAGGAAGAAGTACCCACAACTCTTCGATCAGGTAATCGTTTCAGCCAGTACTTAGTTAGCAGTTTTCGCTGTAAGGATGAGTTTTAGCTTCGAGGGCGAAGCTTTCTTTTAAGGGGATGAGATGAAATACCCGGGAAATGCAGGTTGGGAATGATATAGTATATAGTTCGGGTTATGAGGCTGAGGTTAGTATTAGGTTGGCCCAGAGAATAAATGACAACTACTCCCAAATTAATCATTCTCCTTAAAAGTGTTTACAACTATTCATAACGTTTTGGCCTTATTCGATTTTTGATATATTGCGGATGTCATACTATTTGGATACTATGTTATCCTCTTAACCTCGTTTTATTTATTTAAGCTATAAAATACTATTCTAGAATCTTCTTCCCAATTTTATTAACTTTAGATATATGGAGTTCGAATTCAATTTGGCTTTCTCCTTGTGGTTATTTAATTTCAAGAGTTCAATTTCCGTTTGACTACTTAAAATAATATTTATTATCTCTCCTTATTTTTCTCTCAGCAAATATATTATTAGCATTTTGATTCCTTCTTTTAACGTGATTGTCTTTCTTCTCTTTGAACTTTGAAACCACTTACAATTTATACATCTATTTGTTTTTAAACTACTTCCTTCCAAGCAGATGTTTATTAATTAACTTCCTAATTATTTTATTTCCCATTCTCATCTTGTTACAACGGTTACCCACGTTCTTCTATTTTCAAGTGGGGATTCATTAAATTAATTATAAGTTCTACACCTTTTGAATATTGGCAAAACTGATTTCTCTTCTAATATTTAATATCTTCTCTCCTTAAAACCTAGACTTTTAATTACTAATTTATGTTTTCTTTATTGTTTTACAATTAGTTCTCTATTTAAAACACTGATTCTCTCATCCATCTTCATCCTCAATACGCCGTTCTTGCACTCATACTCTTTTCAAACTCTTCACACTCTCCTTCTTCAATTCTTGGTGATTCCACGCCGGTTCCGTCGAGGTCTAATCAAATTCTCTGGTGCCAGTTAGTAAATTGTGGGTAATGTATTCTAACTAGGGTTGTATAATTGTTGTACGCGTTGTTGGTTTCTTCTGATTGTTGTTTGGGTTACCTAGACGCCGATTACATCGACGAACGCTATCGATAGACTGGAGCAGTTGGGCTCTTGAGGGATTTTGGATTGTTCCAGTAAATTCTATGCTCAATGATTGTTTTGACCGATGTTTTGTAAAACAATTGGAAAAGGTTTCGTTGTGCTTTTATGAGTTCTCGGTTGTGTTTTGGAATTGGGGATTGTTCCCACGTTTTGGAATTGAGGAAGTGAATGGTGCTGTGGATTTGGTTCTGGATTTTGGAGTCTTTCGCAGGTTGGATTCTATTGTTTGGGAGCCATAGGTGCTCCCCATGGTTATTATTATTTGCGTTGCACACGTTGTTGCAGTGAAGCCCTCTGATCTACTCTATGTTACTGCTGTCTCATAGAGGGTGTGCACACTTAAGGACTTAGGGTGAGGTGGTTGTTTGACGGTCCCATAGGTGACTGTCCTGGAATTGTTGTTTGGGGTCCCCTAGGTGACCCCGTGTTTGGAATTGTGGTTACCTCCTGTTGGAAGCTCCCTATTGTGGTTTCGGAATCGTTATGTTTTCTGGAAATTCATCAACTGTTCAGTAAAACTTCGCATCTGTTTATTAAGGCAAATAAGTTCTGAAATGTATTTTACAGGTTGAGGTGGAATTTACTCTTTTTCTGATTTGTGCGATCATTTCTGTGTTTTGTCTATGTTTTATGATCGCAGGTATGGATGACTGATTATGGGGATCGGGGCGACGAATCATATAGTTTAGGGACTACGAATAATTAAGGCGATGTTTCAAATTTCAGTGATTGAGAGATGTTGTTATGTTCTCAAAGCTTTATACATTAAATGTTTTTTGCTTTCGCGTAACTCGGAAGTTGACTTTGTTTTTAAGTGTTAATTAGTTTATTAGCCTGAGCACCCACGGGAATTGGGTGTGGCGGTAATGCCCTGGACGTCGTTGAGATCCGCTGCTGAGTTAGAGGTTATGTTCATCTGAGTTTTGGTTAAATGAATTTATTGGCGTTTATGAATTGGTTTTATTTGAGTTTGAGCTTGTACTGAGTAATTAATAATGATCTTATCTGTTCAAAAGTTCCTCCTGTTGTTATTGAGTTTTACATGAGAGTTTTTAATGGTTTTTGGTTTCTATTGGCATTTTTACAGCTGCACTTAAGGACCTGTCCGAACGTCCGTCCGGACATCAATGTTCGGACAGGCCCCGAAAGTTTCAAGGTCTTTGATTGTTTGGCTGTGTCTGAACATCTGTCAGAACTTCTATGTTTGGATAGCATGCGAGGACGGGTTCAGCTTGCAAGTCTCGACCTATGTCCGAACTTGCAAGTTCGGACCAATGTTCGGACCACGTAGGGATTTTTCCGAAGATTTGAAACTCGACTTGTGTCCGAACATCGAAGTCCGGACACAAGTTCGGACGTTTGGTTTTCCTTAGTCTATTTCGCTTCGGCTTGTGTCCGAACTTTCCATGTCCGGACACAAGTTCGGACCTACTCTGTTTTGCCCTTTTAGAACTCGTTTGAGGTCCGTTTTAAATGCCATTTGCACCGTTAGATTTGTATTTTCATAAGCTATGTTTTGAGGTAAAAATCCAGGGTGTTACAGAAATATCTAAGGATAAAATGTTCTATTTTGAGTTTATAATCATTCTAAGTCATTAGCATAATTTTTAGAAGTGTTATATGGCTTATATACATTTATATTTATTTATTATAAAGTTTAAATCAAGTTTTGAAACTATATGGTAAAGAATAATTAAAGCTGAGAACTAAATGTGTTAATTGGTGATTTTTGAAGTATATAAGTATATTAACTTATCTTATAAATTTTTGAATATTAAAAATAGCTACAAGTATTTAAATGGCTAGTTTAATAAGTTATGTGGCTAAAATGTAAATTTTGAAAAGTTTAGTGTATTATATAGCATTGCCTAGAGTTAAGGAGTTTAATGGCATACTTATGATATAATATAAGGTAGGAATTAATATTATGAATTTTGGTGAATTTAAATAAGTGTATAAGTGTTAAAATAACATTTTATAAAGTTTTGGGGCTATTTTGAAATTTATGGAAAGATTGGGATAAAACTGAATTACTAATGATTTTATGGGTATATTAAAGTATTAATTGTGAATTAAGTCTTGGTCAAAGTGTTGACCAAAAACTTTGGGTTAAAATGATTTATGACATAAAATATTAAGTTTATAAAAGTTTTGGGTGAATATGTAATTTATGAAAGTATAAGTATAAAACCGAATTGTTTAAGGGGCGCAAATATAATTTGTGAATTTATATGGGTCTTTTCGGAATTAAAGATAATTAAATATTAAAACTATAGTTTATAAGTTAATATGTAACTTATATAAAGTTTTAGGGTTAAAGTGTAAATGTAGACAACTATATGTTAAAACCGAAAAGTTTATGGGCTTAATTAATAATTTATAAAAGTTGGTGAGATTAATTTGTAATTACCAAAATTAGTAAGGGTATTTGGTAAATTGTAAAAGTAAGGTGGTTAATTGATAATTTACAAGTTAATGTGGTCATTTGGTAATTTATAAAAATTAGATTCTAATTACCAAAAGTTAATATGGGTATTTAGTAAATTATAAAAGTTATATGGCTATTTGGTAATTTATAAAAGTTAATGTGTCCAACTTATAATTACCTAATTTATAAGGATGGTTTTGTGATTTAATAAAGAAAGGAATTAAAACTAAGTAATATAATGTATTATGGTATATTATGGAGTATAACATAAAGTTTATAAAATAATTGTGGTTATAATAAAATAACCAAAGGATACAATATAATGAATAAGTGGAAACAATTATGAGTATATGATTAAAGAAATAGAAATATACTATAAGGTAGAAATTCATCATCACATGTGTGGTTACCTAAAAATAACCAAATGATATTGATATATGGTCTAAGTGGAAATAATTATGGATATATGATTAATGGACTAAAGATGTACAATACAAAGAAAATCCATTATCACATGTA